>CAOJBK012962518.1:0-15597 GCA_948294925.1 Codiaeum variegatum
ATTTTTACTGAATATTTCATGCAGAGGGCTACAACATCTTGGCCATAGGCAGTACTTTGTTAATAAATTTCTAATAAAATTTTAAAAGATACAGCAACAATAAATGCTTGAAACTCTAGAAACACCTCTCTTTCAACCCAACAGAAGGGAGATTATATTCCCTACCTTATTCTAGCTATAACACAACCCACCAGTTTGAAGTCTCATTTTTCACAATTCCTGCTATCAATATTTTTTTATAAGTTTTCATTCAACAGTGCTAACTGAAAACTACTCCATGAAAAGGAATGTAAACATAAGTTCATAGACAATACAACTGAATGACAATGTTGTTCCAGAAATATTTACACTCAAATGATGCATTGCTGAAAAATGATAAAAATGATGCCCATGCAGAGAGGGTTTAATGGGTAAGAAAAAGATTTTCTACTTTACAGAGAGATGCATATTAATGATCAAATAAAGACGTCCCTTATTCATGTCTTGTGGTCTAAATACAAAACCATAATTACCATACATAACAACCAACAAACTACTGCATTTTGCAACTCAAAAGCTCAAAAGGAAGGGGATTGAAGGGTTGGGGGCAGCCGGCTGGGTTTATTAGTGTTCAAGCATTGCCAAACTCACAACCAAGAGAAAAATGGTGAATCAAGGGGTAACACTGAAGAGGATCATTACCAATATCAGATTAAAATCCCAGGCTAATAAATAGTAAATAAAGAACTAAATGACAGACACCTAACGTGATACAATGGTTGTGAACTGTAAACACTGAGCTGACATAAATAGTAATACAAAATTCCCTCCCTTCAAGTCTAAGTAACCTTGAAACTATAGCTTAATTTTACGGGTAGAATATTTATAACAGAGCACGTACCCAAATTTCTCACATGAAAACACATAAAACTAACATAAACACAGGAATTCAAGACCCAGTGCATAAAAACCCTATTCATTTCGAAGCATTATAAGGCACCGTAGAATCTAATTTGAAAACCACGCAGAGACAATAGACTGGAAAATAAAAATCAATCCCTAATACAAAAATATGAAGTGTGCAGAGATTGATCAACCGTGTGTTTAACTTATATTCAAGATGGACTGAGAATACGAACAGCAAAAACTGCGATACCTTATCTAATCAAATTCAACGAGCAAACTCAAGTAATAACAAAATGAACTCAATTTCTTAGTCAATCTCTGAAACAACGAAATTAGAGTGCGTTAGCTTACCAAGACGAAACCGACGAGCATATCTAATTTAGCGATGAGTTTGTTCTTCTAGACTATGCCATGGCCTGCTCAGCACCTAACAGAATCAAAAAATTAGGGTTTCTGAGTGAGAGACTGACGACGAGGTGAAAGATCGGCGTCAAGTTTCAATCGAGCCGTCTCCGAAGTGTAAAATCGGGGATAGAATCGTTTAGCTGCTGCAAAAAGCTATGATCGTTAATCAAATTCAAGAAGGAAACGACATTGTTCCGCAGCATCCACGAGAAGATCCGTTTTCAAGTATGTAGTCGGTACCAATTGGCGACCCGATCCGACTCAAACTGGTCCAATGGTCTAGCACTCATACACTATCCACTAATTAGAAAAAAAAAAAAGAATTCTTACAAAAAAAAACAAAAAATAAACCAATTATAAAAATACCATTATACCAAAAAAAAATTATAAAAATATTGATTTTTTTATTTTTACAAAAATAGACCTGTAGATGATATATATATGTGACATGTATTTAATATATATGTATATGTTATGTATCAAGACTCGGGATGATCCTAAAAATGATATATAGTTTACACCTCATTCCACAAGTAAGACCCTAAAAATAACACAAAAGATAGCAATGGGTGATGCCTAAAGCAAATCTTCTGATGCCTAAGTCAGTAGACATATTTAAAGAGTTAAGAATAAAAGTAGAGAAAAGAAAGATTGATTAACCTTTTTTCCATATGAATGGACAGAGTATTTATAGGAAGACCTCCAATGACTACTTATTTGCAATCCAAAAGTAGTGGGGATAAGGCTTCAACCGATGGAGCATATCCCTCATAGTGGCAAAATCTTGTTATGAGTGTATTTTCATTATTTTTCCTCTATATTTACGTTGATTTTTATCCAAAAATTGTGTTTGATGGGTTTGTTAAGTAATTTTTAGGAAAGTTTAGAAATCTATGCTTAAATGGAGTTTTCAGAACTGAAGACGAGGTTCTTAATCAAGCGGAGAGCGAATGAGCAATTTTTGGAGGTTTTAAGGCTTGGGAAGTCCAAATGGGGCCGCACGTATAGGCAAAAGGGCCATACAAAATGAGTTAGCCCATACATCTTATTGAACTGAAAAGCACTGCAAGTACGAGGTCATACCAAGCTGGAATTGGGTTGTACGCACGAGCTTGACCCGTACGCCTTGCTGGATTGAATGGAAAGGTTTGTACGAGCTGAAGACCTTTGTACGGGCCAGTACAAACATGTTTAGGTCTTACATACGTGTTTTACTTGACAATATAAATACTTGATTTTATTGTATTTTTTGGTATGAAATCCGTACGAATAAGGAGATTTAGAGATAGATTCTCTGATTTTTAGGGTTTTGACTTATTTTCTCTTAGATTTCATCAAAGATTTCATAGATTAACTTGGTTTTTTCATAAATTTACTTGGTTTTTCATTGGATTTTGCTTGTAAGGAAGATTAGGGCTAAAATTCTTTAAGGAAATTGAGAATTTCTACAATTCTTTCAAAGGTTTATATTTTTTAACTATTTCTTTAATTATTCATTGGGATTTCTTATATTAAGATATAAAACATGTTATCCATGAGTTTTAATGTTAAATTGTTGAGTTTTGAACCAATTATGAGCTTAACTTCTACATTGTCTAGAGGTATGCATGAAGTAATCATGATATAAATATAGTGATTGGGTCTTTTGATTTTACCGTACTTTTGCTTGATTGAAGTGATTGATTGATTATAAACTATTAAGAGTTTAGGTGATGGAGCGAAAGTTGAAATCTGAACTCGGAACTCATTCAATTAGGATTCTAAAATGAATTAGAAATATAAGTTTAGGATTAAATTCAATAGTTAATGCATTTTTTGCTCGATTATCTCTATGAATGCGACACATAATATGATAAGCTCTAATGGATGATTATATTGAAAATTAAATCGTTTGGATTGCGAAAGTTCATAGATGATTGACTATGAATTGTTAAATCTCTAGATTCTTTCATATCATTACTTAACAACATCTTTATTTTACCTGCGTTAGTTTACTTGATTATTTACTTTTCAAAATCTAAATTTCTTTTACTTTTGATTGCAATTTGTTGAACAAATACATAACCAAATGCGAGTTCCTTGAGAGATACGAGCTTGAGTTCTCATTTTGTACTATGATATCTCGTATACTTACAGTCACTATTGGTCATAATATTTTGGCACCGTTACCAGGGAACTAAGCTAGGCGTTACTTATTTAATTCTTTGTGAATACTTTTATTTTTGTTCATTGCTTTTATTTTTTATATTCATTTTTCAAATTTTATGAACGAAAGAAGATCTATTGAAGGAGAGATTCTTCCTTTGGTTAATAACATACATAGGATTGGAGTGGAGAACATGAGGCTGGAAAACACGAAAGACCCACTAGCTATAGTCATCCCACCTGAGGATCAGAAAGGACAGAACATTATAGATCTAGAAAATTAAGGCCACAGGGATCAGATTATTATTAACCCTTCAAGAATCATGGGGGATTAAAAAGGTTGATGAAGAAGTTTGCCAAACCAATAATCAATATGGCAACCTTATGCATCCGTTTGGACACAACTTTTAGGAACTATGAGCTCAAGTTGACACATTATAATATGTTGTCGTCATTCTATGGGGTGGCTAATGAGGATCCCCTCAACTTCATAAGAGATTTCTACTTCATCATTTAGACCATCCCTCTACAATGTTTGACAGAAGATCAACTTAAAATGAGGTGGTTTCCTTACACCCTCAATGATGTAGCTAAAACATAGCTTATGACTCTTCCTTCTGATTCCCTTACAACTTGGGAGGAAGTATACAACAAGTTTATGGGAAAGTTCTATTCCCACCTAAAGACAGTTAATCTTCATACAAACATTGCAACATTCTCATAAATGGAAGGCGAGCCTTTCCACGAGGCATGGGAATGATTTAAAATGTTGTAAGTCTAGTGACTAAATCATCAATTCCCATTCTCAGTTGCTCAAACAATTCTTCTATGATGGGTTGACTTATTAAAATCAAAGTATTGTGGGCAATGTTTCTAGTGGCTCAATGAGTGAGATAACAATTGAGGAGGCTATTTAGTTGTATGAGATGCTTGGAGCCAACTCCCAACAAAATAATGCGTAATTGTTCAAGATGGATCACAAAATAAAGTTATGGATATGCAAATAGCCAAGCATACTCGTCAAGTTTAAATGTTGACAAGAAAGGGTAACACATCAGTTCAAGCTCAAGAGGTGTGTGGAGTGTGTGGCATCTATGGCCATGGAGCAAATGTATGTCCTTCTAGCTATGGCATTACTGGAAATGAGCTAGAGGAATCTCAAGTTCTTGATGATTTTCAACCAAGGGCAAGGAATGACGCTTTTTCAAATATATATAATCCGGGTTGGATAAACCATCCTAATTTTAGGTAAAAGAATAATGATGCTCAATACCCTCAATAACAACAACCACAATTTCAAGTGATGCAAAGCTGTCCTTATCAAGGGGGCTTATCTGATTCCTAACAACAATAAAGAAATTCAAGTTTGGAAGAGAGCCTAAACAAATTCATTCAAGTTAGCACCCAAACTCAAGAAGCTAACAACTGGATGTTTTATTCTTTGGAGGCTTCAGTGAGAAAGGTAGAGACCTAAGTGTGTCAAATTGCAACTCAGCTGCAAACTAAGCAGCAAGGAAAACTTTTAAGCCAACTGGAATAAGCTAAGGCCATCATGGTCCTTAAAAGTGGTAAGACTTTTGATAATGTTGTTGGAACTAACCTTTGTGGCGCAGGTGATAAGGATGATCATGGAAACAAGGATGTAAGTGAAGAGCATATTGAGGTGCTCAAGGAGTAAGAAAAGGTGAAGGAGACTTCATCTCCTTCTAAGCTTCAAAATGGTGACGAATCCATACCGACCACCAATTCCATTTTTGGAAAGGCTCAAGGGAGGTAAGAATGACAAATAATTTGATGAGCTCTTTAAGATGCTTTCTAAGGTAAGTATCAATCTTCCTTTACTTGATGTAATACAAAAGATTCCATCTTGTGCAAACTTTTTCAAAAAATTGAACTCTAAAAAGCGTAGATTGGAATTAGAGGAAAAATTTGTTGTGTCGGACGTAGCTAATGCATAACTTCAACATAAGTTACCTCCAAAAGCTAAAGACCTCAGAAGTTTTGTAATTGACATTAGTATGAGTAATGGAGAAGAGGCTAGAGGTATGCTTGATTTAGGTGCAAGTATAAATTTGATGCCTTATGCCTTGCTTCTCCAACTGAATTTCGGTGAGTTAAAATCCATTAAAATGTACTTGAAATTAGATGATAGATCATTGAGATTCCCTAGAGGAACCGTTGAGGATGTGCTAGTACAAGTTAGGGGTTTAATTGTGACTATTGATTTTGTGGTTCTTGAAATGGGGGATGGGATAACCAATAGATCTAAATTGCATATATTGTTGGGTATACCATGAAGGGAGAATACAGAGTCGTGCAGCGGAAGCATAAAAAATTTCATCAAAAATCCAATGTAACTCGATTTTTGATTTTTCAAAACTTTTATAAAATATTTACCATGCCAAAAACCTTTTGACATGGTTAGGTTTAGATATTCATTAAACACTTTAACAAATTACTAAACTTTAAGATGGACCCATATTCAACATCAAGGATTTTTACAAATTATTGTGCGAAACACAATAGTAACAAAGAAGTGTTATAATGTATCAAATACCTAAACTCTACCCTTCGTTTAGCTCCTCAAATGTGAAGCCTCTAGTTTGACTCCCACCGAAGCTATCCCTTGGCTTGTGTCTCCTTTCCTCATTAAAGAAACTTAAACCCTCTCTTGGTTTCCCAATTTGTTGGTTCTTGCTTCTTGTTTGAGAACTTGATACCTTAGGGATTATGTTTGGACTTTGGTTGAACACACACTCTCCTTCCCAATGATTTAGAAGTAGAGTTTATAATTGAAGAAGTTTTCTTCGAGAATAAACTCCCTCTCACTAAATGGTGTGTAAAATTTGAACTTTCTCTCTCTAGATTTTGAGAGATTCTCTCTCTAACTACTTGAAGAGGAAGATGAATAATAAAGAGTTCAAATTATGTTAAACAAAAGATGATACAACCTCACTTATATACCCATGCCTCTTGAACCTAATCTTCCTTAAATTAAGGAAAAGTTAGGCAAGATGATGATGGTTACTTGTGCTAGTAAACAATTAACTTATTGACTAATTAATTAGTCAATAATCAATCTTATTAGTACAAGTGATTAGTAGGAATCGTATTTTTCTATAATTAATCACATCTCATGTAATTAATTATTATCAATCTTAGTCCATATCAATTTAGTCATGCCCATTTGTATCTCATACAGACCCATCTAGGATCGGACGACTGAGGTGATTCCTTGGTGGGCAAGGATACCGTTGGATCAAATGGGGTTGTACTAGGGTAGATGTGGCAAGCGATGATTGGTCCACCGCCTTGAATATCCTCTTTTGTTTGTATTCTGATAGTACCTTGAGGTGGCTATGTGCAGAGGAGACATGCTCTTGACAGACGCAGGTTGTGCTTGGGTGCGCGCGCTCCTATACTGTTGTACTATATGGGTTGAGGAGGTTTGTCATTTTCCCTGGATCACATTCTTTATAGCACCAGATTAGTGGTGATCTAGTGTCCTATGTTTGTCTAGACTTGGCTTGTCCACTGGTATCCCTATTCATCCGAATTACTTTTATCCGATAAGGCTGGGCCTTCTTCTATGATTGGGCCTTCCTTAAGATCCGAGTCTGACCTCTTCAAGCGACCCGTTAGGCCAAACCCCTAATCAATAGCTTTGTAAAATAATATAGGAAAAGTAAGCAGAAATAATCATCCTACCTTACTTGAATTATTGTTTATTACATGGTATTTTTTAATTTAATTTAATTAATAAAAAAATTATATATTTTAATTTATGCTCATAATTTTCAATCTTGAACAATTGAATTGAGTATTTATTCTTCCTATTGTGATTGAAAAAAAACAAGAGACTGAAAGATGTTTAATAACCATTATTAATATTATTCATCACTTAATATATAAAATTTTTAAAATAGAAATTAATTAGATTTGAAATTTGATAACAATTTAAAATATAGTGAAGTTTATACCTATAATAAGGTAATAAAAATATATCAAGGTTAATTAAATAGAGCATATAATGAGATATTTTAGTAATGTCTGTAGCATATGTTGTTAGAAAAAACGTTGAGAAATTAATAACAAAATATTGGCTAAATTTTTATCATTGTAATCAAATTATTTTTTATATATAATTTGTTTGTAAAGTGATTTTAATAATTGAAAATTAAAATATGTTTAAATAATTTATTACTTTCCATTTTTATGGTTTAATATATATATATATATATATATATATATATATACATTTATATATTTATATTGTAATAAAATTAATAGAATTAATTTAAATTTATTTAGATAAAAATATATAAATTAAAAAATATAGATAAAAATTTAAATTTTATTAAATATAAATTACATTATTATATAGTATAATTTAAGTTTTTAAATTCAAAATTAGATAATGTTAACTAATTATACATATATATGGTGACACTGCAAAGAACTTTCTTGAAAAAAAAATAGTATAATAAAATAACTTAATATTGTTCACTTTAAATATACTAACTAAATTTTTTTAAAATAATTTAATATAATTTAAATATATACTAATTTAAGATTCTTTGGTGCACATTCAATTACTTTTTGTAATATGGGCTTTCATAATATCACATACTTTTTTTTTCTTGAAAGAATAACATCATATTCTTTTTACTCCAGTTTTATATGTACTCAGTGTCATTTGTTTTCTTTTTCTTTTTTTTAAAGATTCATCAATTTATTAATTTTGAATTATTATAGAAAACACGAAACTCAATGGTCAAAAAATTAAAAAAAATGAAAAAATAAAAAATATATTATATTTTATGTCCAGCTTTCATCTTTTATTTTTATGTTTATTTTTTGCATTTAAAATAAAAATATTAAAATAATTATTTCATCTATTTATTTAATTATAAAATTAATAATATTTAAATAATTATTTCAATCAAATTCATATATAAATATTTATTTTTATGTATAATGAAAATAAAAAATATTAATCCGCATTTGCTAGTAATTTAGAAAAAAGAATATGAAACCAAATCTTCGGTTCTAATTCGAACCAACTACCAAACACAAAACGACGTCATTCGGCATGTCTCCTTTAAAATGTTCTTTTCCCGCATTCTGGAAATCTGAATTCTGAAATCTACAAAATCTCCAAATTCAAAATTGTGAAAGACTCTTTCTCATTCATACCCAAAGCTGCAATGGACAATTTGAAGAAGAGATGGACTGTGACTTACACGAAGCACATCAAGCAAAAGAGAAAAGTCTATCAAGACGGTTTCATGGACCTTCACATCTCAAACAATAAGGTAAAAACCTTAAAATCTCATTTTTCAATCTATCAATTTTCAACTCTCTTACTGTATTTTATGACTAATTCGTGCTTATTGTGCGCTTTTGTTTTGTTTAATTTGTAAATTTAGTTGTTGATTTTTGAACTCTGGTTAGATTTAGAGTTGAATATTGAATTCGTTTCTGTTTCTCTATGTTTGCTTGGCGGAATTGGCTATTAATTTCAACACTATGACAATTTATGCTTATTATGCACTTTTGCTTGTTTAATTTGTGGATTTAGTTGCTAATTTTTTTGAGCTCTGGTTATTTCGAGTTGAATATTGAATTCTGTTTTTGTTTTCTCTATGTTTGCCTGGTGGATTTGGCTATTAATTTCAATAATATAACTATAAATTACAACTAATTTATGCTTATCATGCGCTTTTGTTTTGTTCATATGGTAAATTTAGTTGCTATTTTTTTTAAACTCTGGCTAGATTTTGAGTTGAATGTTGATTTTGGTTTTGTTTCTCTATGTTTGCTTGTTCGCTTGGTGGAATTGGCTATAGATCATGCTGTTTGATGATTGCGAGAAGCTATTAGAGTGCAGAATATTGAAGGGAGAAGAAGATGTTAGATCCGGTGAAACGTTAACGTTTAATGGTTATCTTGTGGACGTCGGAGATCTTGACGGCGAGGTTGTAGATCATAAGCCTATTTCTGATTTGAACTTACGCGGAAGAGATAGGAAAATTGCAGAGAGTCCTAGACCTAGTTTCATGAATCGACAAAAGTTTAGAAGTCCAATTTCTTCTTGTTCTGGTAATGCTTTTGCCTATTTTTGATACTTAGGGTTTTGTAACTTACTGATGTGACAAAATCTTGATTGACTTGGTTCAGAAGATAAGGATACTTCAGAGAAAAGCAAAGCACAGCTGAATAATCTAACCACATCACGAAGAATGATAAGAGGTAAATGTATGTGGTTGATTATGCTATCAAGTTAATAACTAGTCTTTATCAAGTTAATAAAGGAACTTAACATTTACTTGTTTTCAGAGTTCAAGAAGAGTGAACTGCAAAGATATGGAGCAGCACAGAGATATCCAGAATCTCCAGATACAAGAAAGCCTGGTGTAACAGGTTAGTTGTTCATTCTGTTACTACATTTGCTGTGAAGAAATTTTTCCATTTAATTTTACTGTTAATATCTCTGAATTGGAGTGTCAACTTCGAATATTAGATTGCTGAATGACCAAAGGTTTTGTGTTCCTTTCTGCCTGCATTCGTTATTTGAACAAAATCTCATGTTTTGCTCATCTTAAATTTCCTGTCAACAGAGCTTTTACTTTTCACGGGTTTGTTGTTTGATTCATGAGATTGTTACTTAGGAGTAATTTCTTATGTTTATTCTGTCAGCATCACTTTTATAAAAATTTTCCTTGTTAACATTTTTCAATTTAGAGTGGCAGGTCATGTACACTACACAAATGACTCAAAAGGCTAAGAAATATCATGACGGTTTCTTGAGGCTTCCAAAAAGTGGATCCTCAAGGCAGGTTGATTTCTAGAACTTCTTTTTTGCTGCACATCTGCCAATTGTCTTTTCTTTTTTTAAAAAAAATTAAAAATTATTTTAGTTAATTTCTTATACCATTGACATCCCTTGGTACACTTAGTAGTGATTTATTTCACTTGTTACTGTAGTAGAGCACACTTTGTGTAGGATTTGTTGCTGTTGCTACTACTTCATTGCAAAAGTAGCTGCAACTGTAGGATATCACTAAATAGATAATATAAGTCTTTGCTGATAAATTTTCCACACAAGTGCTGATACTTTGCAAAAATAGCTGCAACTATAGGCTATCACTAAACAGGTATTTTCTGTCTTTGCTGATAAATTTTACACACAAGCACTTGTTTGTTGTTTTGTTGGTATACTAGACTCAAATTTTGTTTTGGTGGTTCTCCATTCAGATCAAGCTGTACGATGAAAGCAGGAAACTTTTAGACAGTAGATTCCTCAAAAAAGATGAGATAATAAGATCCAATGAATTATTAGTATTTGATGCCCATTTGGTTGACATTGGAGAATCTTACGGGGAAAACCAAACTCCCTTGGATAATATTCAAGGAAAGAATGCCAATTTTGTTGGCAAAGAAGGGGCAACACATATACATGAGGACAGTTTTGAAGCCCGGAAATCTCCGGCAAAAGGTGAGTTAGCATGAAATTTGATTTCACATTTTTCATGCTGGTTATTTTTCCTTTAGTTAATTGTTGAAAAATAAGGATAGTTTTCACATTTCAAATACTTCATTTATCTGGGAACTGTCAAATATAAAGACTGCATATAACCTGAGGTTTTTAATATCATTATTTCTTTTGCATTCCCTTATCATGCAGAGTGGCATGTGCTTTACTCCAGTCAAATAACTCAGAAGGCCAAGAAGTACCATGGTGGCACCCTTAGGCTCAACTCTTGCGGCTCTTACAGAATGCAGGTTGGTGAAACTTTTCATTGCTTACCCGGCAACAAATGTTCTCTTAGGGAGAAAGATTTGGCACCTTCTATTCTCAATTGATTTCAATCACTGAGCTACTTAGATAATGTTAAAAGATGCAGAGTAGTGCAATTTATTACAATTGCAGATATCTTGCAACTTTAAACCTTCTAAAAATATGCTTAGCCATAGTTTCCAACTTTTTGAAGCATTAAGGTGATGTATTATGTCTTAAAATCTTCATTACGAATAATGCATTCTTGATTCTTGAGTTTCTTGTTGATATGAATGGTTTAGTGCAAAGATCCTTTTTATTTTTTAAATCTCTCTGCTAATTGTTTTGTCATATAAACAAAACATTGTTAATTAAGAAGTTAAAGAGAAAGTAACTGGTAAATAATTGGACCAAGCAACACATTTTGGTTACTTTTAATGTTGGATTAGATGCAATATAACTGGGTTTCCTGAATTCATAATATTTTTTAAATTAATTTGTTTTGGATAATTTCTCAATGTACGTGACAGGAAAGAACTTTTGGTGTCGTGTTCAGGTCCCACTGGTTATCCCCTTAACAGATGGGATCTAAGGCTTATTTTGAGTTTGGTAGTGTCATAATTTCAAATATGGATCTGCAGTGCAAAATATGTAGTTTATGTATTGAAGTAATTTTTTATAGTTGAGATATCTTGCTTATTGATTCAGCCACTTGGCTTGGTATTTTGAGATAAGCTGAGCTGAAAAAAAATACTGCAAATATTAGAAGCCACAATCATATATCCATGTTATATATTTGGAAAAAGAAAAGGGTCATAGTACTGGTGTTATTGCCAATAATTTGTTCTGGCAGTGCCATTTTCTCTTTTTTATTTCTCTAATGAGGATTGAAGTTAGTGTTTCCTCTTCACTATATGGATTTTGATTTTGTAAGCTTTTCAATATGGCAGGTCACCTTACTAAGTGAAGATAAAACCATCCTGAGCACTAAGTTTCTTAGTTTATCTGAAGACGTGAGAACAGGAAGTACTTTTATAATGCCGAAGTACCTAGTGGAAGTTGGTGAGCCATATGATCTTGAAGGTATGGTTTTGCGGTAAAAACTTTTGTTCAATCATTTAGTTACTATGTTGTTGGCTATCCAAACTAATCATATGAATTCTATACCAAACAAGGGATACTTCCAGTTTAGAGTTCGCCATTGTCTTTTAAATTTCAATAGATTTTCCAGCATGCATTTAATAATAGCATAAGCTTTGATCTTCTCCCAAAATTTTATTTGGCTTCTACAGAAACCTCAAACAGTGCTTGTTCAAGAAAGGATGCAGGTTCCGATTCTAATATCTCTAGTATAGGTGAGACCAAAAATTAGTTGAAACTGTAAGACAATCCTTCTTATGATTGGGTGCACCACATAGAGGAAGATTATTGATGTAGAGCCTTATTTATGTTTCTCTCCCTGTTTCTTTGCTGCATGATGCTTTATGTAGTTTCAAGTTTTGGGTTTTTCAATTGCTCTTATAATTCTCCTGGTAATTTGAGGTGAATATTTCTGGAAATTTCTTTTGGTTTCAGAGACAGGAAAGTTACAAAATAAAGCTGGTTTGGGGAACAATGATTCATTAATCACCTACGCTGTGGACAAGACCAAAATAAGCAACATTGATTCCACTAACAAATCTTTACGTGACGGTGTGTCCATTCTTTCTAGCTTCCTCAAAATCATAAAATTATTAATTCTGAAAGGTATGTCTTATTTTTAGTGAAGTGATGACAACTTCCAGCATCTCTGCCTATCGTATTTAAATTAACTGGTTTATGATTCTTTGTTGCTTTAAAGTTTCAACTTTCAACAAAAGGAAAAAATTTCAGGGAGAAAAATGATTAGTGGTAGTAATCTATAATATCGAAAGACCTCGATAGTAGTATGTACATATGTCTATTCAAAGAGTTAAAATTTGCAAATGCTCTGATATTTAATTTTGCATTACATAGTGATGCTCTACTGCATTGCCTTTCTCTTAAACTAATTGTGAACATTTCCTACCTTCGCCAGTCCATCAAATCTTGTCCATTCTTCAAAAACCTATAGCTCAAGACAGTGTTGTTGTGGGTGGTACTGACAAGAACGTGAATGCACCTGTTTCCTTTGCAAAGGGGATTCAAGTTTCACATGCTGAGGTAGATTATCCTGGAGACTGTCAATTGCCTGAAGCATCATTGCCAAAAGATGGATCAAGTGAAAATATGGATAATGGTGAGACAAGCAAAATTATGGATGTTGAGCTATATATGATCTTATGACTTCCAAAGAAAGATTTATGGATTACCTTGTAACATTTTTCATTCCTTGATCTT
The DNA here is from genome assembly GCA_948294925.1 of Codiaeum variegatum. Classification (NCBI taxonomy): domain Eukaryota; kingdom Viridiplantae; phylum Streptophyta; class Magnoliopsida; order Malpighiales; family Euphorbiaceae; genus Codiaeum; species Codiaeum variegatum. The sequence goes on from CAOJBK012962518.1 coordinate 13,574, forward strand.
CTGAAATTTATTCAGTTTCTAAATTATGAGAATTGAATCTGTATTGATTTCTGCAGCAGTTTCTACTCTCAGGGGTGGTCAACTCTCTGTTGACAGAGAAAACGGAAATTCAGATCAGGTTTGAGCCATGTACACCTTAGCATTGATCTCCAAGAATTTTTCAATTAATTTTACCCATAATGTTATGCTTTGTTTCATGTATAGAATCACTTTGTATTTGTTTTCATGAAGTGTCTAGAAAATATTATATTTTTTTTATTCCATCATGTGAATTGAAGGAAAATTTAGATTAAAAATTTCACATGTAGAGGAAAGGGACTGTGGCTGAACTAAATTGTGGGGATAAATGTTCATCCTTTTTGCGCGCACCTTGAACATATGTAAATTGAATTTGATGCCGTAAACATAATAATCTGAATCTGATAACCTCTCTATTTCTTGCCAAGTTCACATGCTTATTTTTACAAGAGGATACACGGTGCCTATGAAGCACGGACTCTGATACGGGTGCAAGAAACGGCGTTTTCTAAAAAAGTGAGACTCGGGTGCGGCAGGGACAGGGCAAATTATAAATATATTATAAATTTTGTAATTAAAATTTTAAAAGATATAAATTATAAATAAAATTCATAGTTCAAGAAAATAGAAAGAGAGATCGAGAGAAAGAGATTGATGGAGAGAGTTCCATTTTGAAGAAAGAAATATTGAGATAGAGAAATTCTAAGGTTTCATTATTTCTTTCTTTTTTTTTTTTGGTAATATTTTAAGATTTTTTAAGAGTTTTTTACAAAAAAAAATATTCAGTTTTTTCAAAATTCCCGTGTCCCCGCCGTGCTCCCATATTTTTTTTAAAAAAGAGGGGACACATATTTGACGTGTCCTCGCGTGTCTCCACCGTGTCCGTGTCCCCGAAGTGTCCGACATGCATAAGCCAACCTTTTAGAAGTGTCTATGCTTCATAGCATGGTGCCATTACTCTCTTTGGTTCATAGAACTGATTTTCTTACGATATGCAAATCATTTTTGTGTAGTCTCATTCGGACAATGCAGAGGCTGACACTAAATGGAATAATGCATCTGGTTTTTCAAGTTCACTAATTTCTTGCACTCCTGATGTTGGAAATATTGATGAGAAGCTCAAGAGTGCCAAGAAAATGGATGAATGCCCGACTTTTGATCTTGGAATTTGAGCAAGGATTGATATAACATTGTTTATATATACCTTCCAAGTTTCAAAATTATGGACGGCGGTTCTTGGTAATTGATAGCACAGGTTTGTCAATCTTAGATTTTGCACACCATGTTGCTCTGTATACAAATGATATTTGCTCAACTTACTCTCATGTCCCATTTTCTACAGAACACGTGCACCAAAATTAGTTGCATGGTTTAAAGGGTGTGAGACTACTCAAAATATAGTGACATGCATGCTGGAATTTGCATATCGTCATTTGTCTTCCCATATATTTGTTGCATTCATGCACCAAAATCAGCCATTGATATCTTCAAACATGAACCATCACCGACATTTAGTGTTTAAGACAAAGTTAAGGCAGGGTCCATAAAATTTGATGTGAGACCTTGCTCTTTCTCACTTCCCCTTTGGGCTTATGAATTTCAAACGCTGGGGTAATTTTAAAATACTAATTTCTTTTACATCATCATTGGATTCATTAATATTTTGTTTGTCCTTTTACTGCAGGTGATTGATCTCTCCTGTGATATGCAGAATTTAGTGGAAGCTGCAAGACATGGCAGATGTAAGCTAACTAATTTCCTTTTGGGAAGGTATCTTCAATTGCAAGAATAAAAATTCAGAACTTGGGCAGCAGAAAGATAGAAGTATTTTAAGTAGTAGAATCACAGTCTAATATTTAGAGTTTGATATAGCATCCAAAATAAATTCTGTTACTCATCGAATAGAATTTTTTTACTTGGCTACCCACACTTGAGGGGAAGAGACAGATATTTGTCAGAAGTGAAGGGTAATATGCTAGTAATGTTAATAGACACTTCAGTAGAAG
>CAOJBK012963070.1:0-26735 GCA_948294925.1 Codiaeum variegatum
GACAAGGTTCTTGAGAACTTCAAAAAGTTCCATGCCATGATAGATAAAGAGAAAGGTGTCTCCTTAAAAAGTCTCCACAGTGACAATGATGTTGAGTACACATCAAAGGAGTTTCAATCCTACTGTTCATATCATGGCATCTTACATGGGAAGATAGTTCTTGGCACAACATAATGGTATTACTGAAAGAATGAACAAAACCATCATTAAGAAACTCAAATGCATGCTTGAAATGGAAAATCTATCTAAGCCATTTTGGGGAGTAGTTGTTCTTACTACCTATTACTTATTGAATCAATCTGCTTTGGACTATGACATTTCAGAGAGAGTATGGATTGGAAAAGATATTTGTTACTCTCATTTGAAAGCTTTTGGTTGTAAAACTTTTGTGCATATGCCAATGAACAAAGACAGAAGATTGATGATAAGACCATTCTATATATTCTTTTTAAGGTTTTGGAGATTTAGAGTTTGGGTACAGATTATGGGATCCATCAAAGAAAAGGATTGTCATATCTAAAGACATTTTGCTTCATGAGTATGAGACATTTTTTGAGCTAGAGTTCACTTAGAAGAAGGGAAATTTGATGATCAATCCTTCACCTGAATTTCCTTCAACTTCAAATGCCATAGAAGGAGTTGAAAGAAGAAAATAGAATTAATCAAGAGTCAGTACAAGATGATAGTAATGGTGATGATGATGATACACATGTGTGAGGCCCCAACCTCCGAGCACCAGCACACGCCTCGAGCTTTTGGCTTGAGGAAACCAACCAAGGAGGAAAGCATTGTGTCTGGTGTCAATTTTTGAGTCTCGTGTGAGGAGAACCTTTTATGGGCCCGTTAGGTGTGAAATATGTATTGTGAGTTGCCCCTTAATTTTTTAGAAAAATATTATGTTTTCTTTGTGATTAAAAAATCATTTAATTATTAACTCCATAAAAAATATTATTTTGCCAATGGAAAAGATACAAGCCTCGAACTAAATGATAGATTTGGAGATTCATGATCGATATAAGTTTAATTTTAGAAAAATATTTATTTTTCTACACTTTTAGCTCTAAATCGTATGAAATTGGTCAAAATAAATTTCATGTATGCATGACAATATATTATGGTGCATGAACAGGTATAGCATTTAACAATGATGCATAAATAACATATGATATGCATGACAAAATAAAAATGACATAAATAAAAAGAAAACATAATAAAAAGCAATTAAATGAAATAAGGGTCTCTTCTCTAGCCAGATCGATATTACAGAGAGCACACATCCCCAAAGGTGGATAAATAAATAATAATGGAAATAAATACATGGCAAAACAAATATATAAGGGATCTTCCTCTAGCCACCAGGCATAGGAAGGGAACACATTCCCCTCAATCCAAACATAATATGGCAAAAATAATAGTAATAACGAAATATGATAATAAATAAAATAAAAGTACTAAAAAAAGAATGATAATAAAAAAAATAAATAAAATAAAACAAATTAAAAAAGAGTGGAAAATGATTTTGGAGTTGAAGCTTTAAAATGACTTGCTAGCATAACCCAATGGAATGAGAATCAAATCCCATGTTATTCTCCCTTCTCGAGAAGAGTTGGTGGGTTTTTGATTGAAATTGGGAGTTTGGTTTAGAAGTTAATTATTTTTATTTGAGAAAAACATTATCCGATAAGTTTTTAATCAGTTAAGATTTTGATTTTTTTTTTAAAGAGATTTTTTATTCTGATGTGGGAAGCCTAGTCGGGTTTAGGATTCAAAACATAAAATAAGAGAATTAAGGAATTACCTTTGCTCTTCATCTTTTCAAAATGGGAAGATAATATGACTTAATGAAACCGGAACAGGTCCCCACGTCGATTTCACAAAACCAAAACAGAAGTTAGAACAAAATAATAACATAATAAAATAATAAACTAAGACCACAGTAGAAACTTGTTCAAAAATGGATGAATAATTTGAAATAGTGTGGGAAGAGTTTGTCTGTAGTGTTTAGGAAGGATTCTGAGTGAGTGGTTTAACAGAGGTTCAGGTTATAGAAGTTATGACTGTGAAATTCGATAGAATGTCAGAGCCAGAAATGTCTTTTAAAAAATGTAACCGAAGGGTCTTATTTATAGAGGATTTTTGGCTTGATCTGTAAGAAAAATTCACGCGCTTTTAGGTCGGGTTGCTCTTACGGAATAGCTGCATGCGGACGAGCCAATGTGCATGCGGAGGACATCAAATGCATGCCAGGAAAACAGCGCACACGTTGTGGTAGTAGTACGCACACATGCCATGTTGCGCACACACGTGCCTGACAGTGCATGTGCTAAGCTTGTCAAGCGCATGCGTGGTCTCATACTCATGCGCAAGCCAAACGCGCTATGAATCAGTCCGATTCGATTCATTTTTTAAGATTTTCTTACGTTTTGGGTTCTTTTTAGGTTCGATTTGGGTCTGATTTGATTTTATGGGCTCGTATTGATGGACCAGATTTATGAGTGTAAAAATAAAGGTTCACAACTACCCTCCTTAGCAAATTCGGTCTGACCAAAAGACGAATCTAATAAGTGTGAACTGTATTTAATGGTGTGGGGTCCATGTTTTTTGCCTATTAAAAGGGCTTTGGAGAAGAGTCACTAGCTCATCTCTTCTTCTTCTCCCTTCCTCTTCTCTTTCTCTTTTTTTTTTTAAATTATTTTTCAAATATTTATGAATGCTCCTGACTCACACATCTCAGGTGGAGGAGGAGTTGGTTGAGGAGTTACCTGTCACTATCGAGTCTTTTCCTGACTGAGTGAGTTCTTTTGATGGTAGGACCGACAGTCAGTGGGTTCCTCCACCCGATGTTGAGGACTTGTTCCCCGAGGGCAATTATGCTTTCATGGAAGATTTGGACGAGTCTGTGACTATTCCAAAGCTGGACCTATTGTTGAACAGGCAAGAACACTGCAGTTGGAATGGCTACCCTATGGTACATTTAAATTTTATTTTCTCTCTATTTTTTTGTCTCACTCTCTTTTCCTTTTAATTCCTTTCTTGATTTTACATGAATTAGATTACATTTGAACAAAAATAGAAATAATAATAATAATAATAATAATAATAATAATAATAATAATAATAATAATAATAGTTAAATGGTAAAGATTATACCTATAGGACCATCTCCATAATCATAGGGGCAGAAGATCGAAATTGGAGCAAGTGGAGTCCTTTTTGAATCGTCATCCACTGGTGCATGGACGGATTGCGCTAGCTCATGTTTTTGGGTTGGATGAGTCTGGACTGTCGTCGGAACCCCGACAAGATCCTTCTGTTCACCCTTGCCAAGAGGTGGTGGGACAATACAAATACTTTTCACCTCTTTTTTAGTGAGATGACCGTGACTCTAGTTTAGTGGGCCTAGTTGAGTGGGATGTAGTTTCGAGAGCGGCCTATGATGAGTGTTTGACTCAAAATATAATGTCCAATAAGGACCACAAGTATACAGGATATTGTAATATAAATTGAGAACCCAAGGTCATGTCTCTTAAGGAATTCTTGTGGGCTTATTAATTTGTTTCACAAGGTGCAATTAAAAGTAAAAAGGATTTTGTTTTTAGAAAATAAAGTAAATTAAACAATTAACCTAAAGCAAGTAATATGAATATGTGATATGCAATAATATGAATGAGTTTAGAGATCTTTACAATCCATAGTCCGTCTTTTATGAATTTAAGCAATGGAGTTAAGACAACTTATATCTCTAATTCATTTTAGAATCTTAATTGAACAATTTTGGGTTTAGATTTCCACTATCGCTCCATCATCCAAACCCTATCTTAAACTAATTTGTGATCAAGAAATTGTTTATAATAATTAAATCAATTCAATCAAGTAAAAGTTTAACAATATCAAAGAACCTAATTACTATTATCCATATCAATACTACTTCACGCTCAATCTCTAAACAATAAAGAATTTAGTTCATGATTGGTTTAAAGCTCAACAAATTAACAATGAAATTTAGGAAAATCATGCTTAACCTCTTAACACAAATATTACCCAAAGAAAATTCAAATTAAAAAGTTAAGATTATAAACTATAAGTAAATTGTAGAAAATCCCAATCTCCTTGGAGAAATTTTGCTATATCCTTGTTTGCAAGCCAAATTAAGATGAAAATCAACTAAAACAATAAAACTATTATGAAAACAATGAATGAATTGACTCTAAACCTCACAAAATAGAGTTTCTCTCACTAAAAATATTGTTTGGTATGGAATAGAATTCCCAAAATAATATGAAAAACATGTATATTGCCAGAAAATTGTGTCGGCATGGCCTGAATGGTCTTGCAAGAGCCCATGCGGATTCCTTTACCTCATGTGGATGAAGAAAATCATTCCATAGATCCGTACGGGCTAAACTCATCTGTATAGGCCAAAATGGGGTTTGGCATGGGCCGTGCGGATGGTAATTTCAAAATTGTGCATAGTACGGGTCTAAAGAGTTTGCACGACATTTTTTACCTTTGGCATGGTCCGTGCAGCCATAATTCCCCTAGAACTCCCGAAAATTTGCAGTCTTCAATTTTGCTTGCTCAGGAACTTCGTTTTGAACTCCGATAATACCATATTAGCATGAATTCCTAATTCTTGCTAATCAACCCTTAACAAACAAATTAAACATAATTTTTGGATAAAAACTAACTTAATTATTAGGAAAATATATAAAAATACACCCAAACACAATAAGAAGCCTCGAAGTAGGGTGGCTTCGGGTGTTCTCCTTGGAGCTAGGCCCCCCAATGTGAATGGGATAGTCCCTATATCCTAGTTGCTCAGTTTACTAAAGGGCATGAATTTGATCAAATTTTTTATTGATCAATGTGCCACAGTATGGGTAAAAAACACCAGTGATCATTAACCTTTGCTTATTTTTCCATTTTGATCACTAACCTTTGATTTTTTTTTCATTTTAATCACTAACCTTCTATTTTATTGCATCGGCAAGTCACTAGTAGGTTTCATGGCTGGAAATCTAATGTGGCATGACACGTGTCGACTAGATAAGCTTGCCACATCAGATTTTCGGATATAAACCTCTTAGTGATCTGCCGGTGCAATAAAATAGAAGGTTAGTGATTAAAATAAAAAAAAAATCAAAGTTAGTGATCAAAATGGAAAAACAAACAAAGATTAGTGACCACTGGTGATTTTCACCCTCAAGAGTAGGCTTATTGATCATTCTTTCTACTATATTCTAGCACAATGAGCAGATTTGCGTTGACCTAAAAATCATGAGCTCATTGATGGACTTAGACTAGCTTGGTGAGTATGACTAGTGTAGGGATGCTTTGGCTACTACTTATAGGGCCATGGGCTAGATGTCGAGGTTTCAAGGAATCAAAATTCATGCTATTATGATCGTCTGGCATATCAGAACTACCCTTTTCTTTCTTTCTTGATTATTTGTCAGGCTATTTATTTTCTATTTTTTATAGCTCTGGGATTTTGCACACTTCCCTATCATTTCCCCCAGTATTGTTGCTAGGGCTGATGTTATACTTCCTATGGGGAGGATGTGGTGTCAGGAGTCATGGCAAGCAACATATGCGACTTTTCTTTTTCTTAGTTCATAAGGACTTTTACTACAATTATTGAGGTATGTTCTGAATAACTTTACTCTTTTTTTCTTCCATTGATTTTCTGATGAGTGTTAATCTGTTTCAAGTGACCTGGGCCCTCTTTCGGTATAAAGATCAGGTGGAGAATATTCTACTTATGGCTTTGGGATTTCTGCCACTGAGAGGCAGATCCTCCTTAGATCTACTGAGACTTATGAGTTCTTCCTGGGAGAGTGAGTCATAGCTCAGATGACTTTGAGGACAGTCGTATCTGCCAATCCTCCCATTGTTATGAGAGAGTTGATGGACCTTACCTATGATATACATTGGAGGATCGGGTGGCCCAGACAAGACTTTATTGTAAAGTGCTTTTATGTAGATTTAATTTCTTTTCATCTTATGAGGGGTAGGCCATGTTCCCGTGATATCAGGGGCTGATACTCCAAGGCGCCGATCTTATGGTCATACAGCTTGTGCTCCTACTCATAACACTCCTGCATTTGATTCTGCCTCCTCTAAAAGGAGTGGTTCAATGCCGGCTAGTTTGAGCTTTCCTCATAGGCACGTTCCAAATTTAGCTGAGTATGTACCTTATGTTGGAATAGATGGTGCAGTGATGTTCAATCATATTGATACCCAATTTTTGCCTAGCTTTAAATCATTATACCCCGAGTTTTTGTCGATAGTCAGTACTAGTTTTTCTTTTCCACCACTCTATTTTACAGTATTTTGACGTCTATTTATGTCTTTCCAAGTTTCTAGAGAGTCTTATGCTCTTGAGTACAACCTCTAAGGTCATACCCAATATGCCTTGAGTACTAATCTGAGGGCTTTGAGCATTGCATAGAGCAAGAGAGAGCCACACGTAGTAAAGAGGCATGTAGGTGATAACAAACCCCAACTAAGGATGATGCAGATGATGATGCTTAGGACAGTGCTTAGTTATGCACTTTTGACTTTGAATGGCCCCACCGAGAGTTAAAAACTCATGTATTTTAATTTCTTTTAGCAATGAATTTCTTGAAACTTTATCCGATTTTCTTTTATGAAAAGGAAGTAATAATGTTTAGAGAAAAATTAAAACTTGAAAATATTTTTCAGGCAAAACCTGTAGAATCGGAAGTCAAATTAAATGAGACCAAGTGCCGTGAAGAACCAGAGTAGCACAAGGACGGAAACACGCACCATGGGCTCAGTGTGCGCGTAGGCCACCCTGCATGCTTGCAAGCTCCTCAGTGCATACGTGAGCTCCATAGCATATGCGCAGATTGTCCTACGCATATGCAAGCCCTCTCACTTGCGCTTGGTCTTTTGGACCCCTTTTTGTCTCGATTTTCATTCCACAATATATATGACCGTATGAAAATCACTTTTTACTCAAAAAGTTTGTTCTATCTTTTTAGAAAACTCAACATCTTTCTATTAGTTTCCCTATAGATGAGCCATTTTTCAATTATATGATGCATGGCTGGTGCAGAAACCTTAGCCAAGTGGAGCGGATCAACCTCGGGAAGTACGATATGTGTGCTTTGCCGACACTTAGGGGTGTCAAAATTGACTAGAAATTTATGAATGCTTGTGCAAGATTATAGGATCCTTTGGATCACATTTTTTGTATGAAGGTCGTGGAAACAAAAGTTGAATTAGACAAGATGTGTTTGACTTTTGAAGAATTTTTTTTTATGTTGGGTTCTAACCCAGAGGCTAACTTGGTTGTTCCAATTGAAAGGTTAGGTATTTTAACTCTTTCAAGAAGCTTTTGGACTTAAGTATAAAGGAAGCCTCTAGTATAGTGAATGATGATTTGGTGGACATGTCCGCTATGGTCACTATGTTTTTAGAGGATGAAAATCCAAATGATTTGGTTTGGATGGATAAGAAGTTGAAAACCTATGCATTTTGTTTAACGACCAAGTATATCATTATGTGCCTGGGTGGATGGGGGTGATGCGAGGGTGATTAGCTAAACCCCAGATGAGTGAGAGAAAGTCAACTGTAGGTATGATTTTGGTTGAGACACTGCGGAGCCTTGACCTTCATTGAAGCTCAAAAGAGCCTTGGACCATAAGTCCCATTCTGCTTTTGGTACTTGAGTTCTTTATTGCTGACCTAGTTTTTGCTTTATGAGACCATTTTAAACCTCTTTGTTTTTCAAATTTGACTAAGAGACCATCAGAAGATTTTTATCCATCCTGAGAAAAAAGGATTATTATGCATCCTGGTATCGCAACAAAAAGATCGTCATCCGTTATAACACTGAGAAAGACTGGATTAGCTGGCTGATGGAGCTAAACTCTTAAAATTTTCTTTAGAGACTCGAATGGTATACAATCGAGCAGTTCATGGCAAGGAGCTATGGATTCAATGATGTGTATTTGTCTGGCTTGAAGGAGGTGACAAGGTGTGAACTCATATTTTTACACCATTAAATCTGGCCCGTCAATACGAGCCCATTGACTCAAACCGTGCTCAAATCCAACCTAAAACAACCTAGAAAGTCTAAAAATTGAAATGAGTCAGACTAAACCAAGGACTGCGAACTAGGCACACAAGCCAAGCCCCTGGAACATGAGCCAAGAAGCTAGCTCATGAGAAAAGCGCCTAGCGCATGGGCTAGTGGTCTGGCGCATGTGGCTAACTGCCTGGCGCACAGGCCCAGTTTTTTTACGATCCAGACCTAGTTTTTCTATAAATTTAACCCCCCTAGGTCACCATTTTAGAACAACTTTTGACTTTGTACCACTGCAGAAATCTTACTAAAATTTTAAAAATCCAAACCTCTGTTGAACTAATTTTCTAGAGATCATTTTCAAATACAACATAGCCCTATTCAAACCTAATCAAGCCCTCTTAAACTCCCATTCCACGTCAAAGAAAGCAAAAATTAGTATTCCACAAACATTATTGGTATCCTTTTATTTGTTTTCGAAACAATAAAACCTTAAAAACTGACTTAGGTAATTCATCTTCAAATTCATTTTCTTTTAATCTAAAACTAAATTGATTAAAAACTTATTCGATTAATTTTTCAAAATTAAAATTGGATTAGCTTCTAAATAAACACCAACCAATTTCTTTCAAAATAACCCCCAACCCTTCACAAGAAGGAAGAACAATGTGGGATTTGATTCGCATTCAACGGGATACGCCGACAAACTCATTTGGGTTGCAACTTCAAAATTGTTTTTCTCCCTTTTTGTTTCTATTGTTGTTTTCCTTTTTTATTTTATTTTATTCTTGTTATTTGTACTTTTATTATTACTATACCTTTTTTTATTATTGCCTTTTCTTTATATTTGTTACTATTGGGGAATGTGTACCCTTCTTACGCCTTTTGGGTTAGAGGAGGGATCCCCTTAGTTCCTTTTTATTATTTTGATAGTAATTTTATTTTAGTTATCACTTTATTTTCATTTGATCTACCACTGGAGATGTGCGTCTTCCCTAGTACCCTTTTGGAGTAGAGGAGGGGTCCCTATTTATTTTTATCACTTTCATTATTATTATGCCATTCTTATTATAATATGTTCATACGTCATTTTAACTACTATAAATTCTCATTGATCATAATATAATTGTCATGCATGAACCAGAATCATATGATATTTTAAGCCAAAACTATTTTAAAATGAAGTTATTTTCTAAAAATCAATATTTTGTATCAATCACAAGTCTCTGAATCCATCCTTTGGTTTGAGGCTCGTCTTTTCCAAAAAAAAGTACAAAATAACACTTTTATGGAGTTAAATAGTTTCTTAATCACCTTGAAAATAATTGATTTTCTAAAGTATTAACTGGTGACTCACACAACACACAATGCACCCAATGGGCCCATAAGGGGTTCTCTACATGTGAGATTTGGCAAACCGAGTCAATGCACAATCCGGCCCCACGCGGTCGGTTTCCTCGAGTGAGAGGCTCGAGGCACGCATTGTGGCCAAAGGCTAGGGCCTCACACATGGTATTAGGCTACTAGAGTCCTTCGACATATGGGACATGATCAGAATGTGCCCCAAATGGTTCTCTTTTTGAGGCTTCTATAATGAATGTCAGAATGGCTAAGGCAGTTACTAAAGGTTGGATTAGAGATTTTAGGATGTTGGTCCCAAGTGATGATTATGGCAAGCTTCCAGAATATTTAAATTGGTGGATTGAGACATGTTGGCAAAAGAAGAAAGTGAAGCGTTATGCCCTTTTGACTGAGAATGAGAAGTGAATTTGTGTTAGACTAGAATTTTGTTTATTTTGACTCTGTCTCAAATATTTTGTTTGGATGTTCCAAAAGATGAATAAAGCCTTAATAAAATGCATTTTATTTTTCTTAAGCCATTACTTTTGCATAAACTTCCTTTTTGAGTTTTCAATTTAGCGAACCACCTTAAATGTTACCTAGACTGCCTTTTGATTTTCAGTCTAGCATATTGTACTTGAAATTAAGCTTAAGCTGCCCTTTTAGGTTTTCAACTTAGCGGGTTTCATTCTTTTTTTCAAATTTGTTTCCTTTTTATTTGTTTTTGTAAGAGCCTTGATGAAAATGGAAAATGTTGAACATGTAAATTTTATTAGATGATTTGGATCGTGCCCATAAGGGCTACTTATGTATCTCATTACAATAGATTTTGACAATGAAGAACATTATAATTTTGGAGAATCAGGATCGTGTAGTTCTTGTTATAGTGATGTGATGCCAGATGCATGCTCATGCAATAAGAACACTAAATGTAGTACTTCTTAAGCTGGTCGAGGTTGCTAGGATGACTAAATTCAGTCCCATCAATGTCCATTAAAATGACACCCTTGTCTGACATGATTTTCTTGATGATGAATGGCCCACTCTGAAGGGGGTCTAAATTTTCCTTTAAGGTCTTATGCAGGTTGCTGATTTCATTTAAGAAAAGGTTGCCTTATTGGAGCTTATAGTCTTTGACTCTCTTATTCAAATGTCTTGCTAGTCTTAGCTCATAGTTATGAGTCTGATGAAGGGATTCTAACCTTTTCTCATCGATCAAGTTGAGTTGATTATAATAGACATATTGCTAGTCAAGTTCAGTTATTTGAACTTCTTTAAGAATCCTTACTGATTGGATTTCCAATTCTATATGCAGGAATGCTTCCATTCCATATACCAATGAGTAGGGTGTGGCTTTAGTAGCTTATTTGTATGAGGTTCTGAACCCAATGATGGCGTTCGACAAGTGCAAATGCCAACCTTTGTGATTATTGATAATCTTCAGAAGGATGTTTTTAAGTGCTTTATTAGCAGCTTTCACTACCCCATTAGTTTGAGGTCTTTAAGGAGGAGACTTGTGGTGTTGTATCCTTTCATTTCGTAAGAGGGTGAATACCTCTTTCTTGATGTGGGAGCCACTGTTTACAATGATCTCGAACAAAAAACTATATCTTGTTATGATGTTTGTTTTGATGAACTGTGCCACCCTTTTGGAGTCAAGAATTTGGTAGGGAGTAGCCTCTACCCTCTTGGTGAAATAGTCAATAGCTAATGGAATGTACTCATAACCTGCAGAGGATTTTGGCATGATCTTGCCAATGATGTCAATACCACATACAATGAAGGGCTAAGGAGTTGTGATAAGATTGAGTGGTGTGGAAGGACGTTTTTGAAGTTTAGCATAAATCTGACATTTATGGCATTTGTGAACAAATTGGGTACAATCTCTATTCATTATGAACCAATAGTACCTTTAGTTCATGATTTTATATGATAATGCACATTCATTCATGTGGGTGTCTTCTTCCCCTCCATGGTTCTCTTCCATGGCTATGTGAGCCTCCTCTTTAGAAGAACATCTCAGGTGAATTCCATTCCAGGTTTTCTTATAAAGAATATCTCCCTATGGGATGTAACTACTGGTCAGCTGCCTTAAAGTTCTCCTTTCTAATTTGGAGGCACCCTTTACATAGAGGCCCTTTGCAAGGTATTTGTAAATGTCCCAGTACTAAGGCTTCTATTTAACTGCTTGGACATTAATATAGTAGGATTGACAATAGGGTTCATGCTTGATGCTTATGGAAGTAATACCGTTAAGGAATTTATTGCGTATTTCTATCATTGAGGCAAGGGTTTATAGTGTCTGGGCAAACCTATTATGTGTTCATGGCAAGTAGTGAATATGGCATCAAAGTTAGCTGCTAATATTCGAGTCATTTATAGTAAGGAATCAAACGCTCTTCTCCGATTTTCCATCTTCCTAGTGCCTGAGAGACTATTAGGTTGGAATACCCATATACCTCTAAGTTCCTGATTTCAATTTGGATAGCTACTTCTAATCAGGAGTCATAGGCTTCACATTCAACTTCCTTATTTATAACCTTAAATCCAGTTTGATTGTTAGAGGTAGACTTTCGTCGGTGAGTGTAAGGAACACCATTCCAACACCATATCCTTTATGGTTGGTTGCACCATCAAAGAAAAGTTTCCAAGTTTCATTTTAAGAAATGGAATGTCTTTATCAAGGAATTCAAGCTCTTCTCAATGATCATTTGTTAGGGTTGTGGCAAGTTGTTCTGCAATGACACTGCCTTTAAGAGCTTTCCTTTGTACATACTTGAGATCATAGGCTGTCAGGACTGCCATCCATCTAGCCATTTTACTGTCGAGGATCGATCTTTCCAAGAGAAACTTGAGAAAGATTTTATCAGTGAGAACATGTGTGATGTATGCCCCTAGATAGTATCTTAGATTGTGACATACCCATACCAGAGCTAGGCAAAGCTTCTTAATGTAATTGTATTTAAGCTCGCGTACCAGCATATGGGAATATAGAGAATTTTGTGCTAGCATAGCCACCATGGATTCATCAATGACTGTAAGGTAGAGTAGTAATGGTTTGCCAAACCTAGGAGGATGTAAAACTGGCAGATTCAGAAGATATTTCTTGGTCTTCTCGAAGGCTTCTTAGCATTCATCGTTCTACTATTTTGAGGAATTCTTCTTTAGTAAATTGAATATGGGACCACGGGTATTAGCTAGTTGATGAATGAAGCGGCTAATTTATTGGAGGTAACCTAATAACCCCTTATTTCCTTTTCTATTTTAGGCAGTGGAATCTTAAGGATGGCTTTAGATTTTGCTAAGTTAATCTTGATTCCTTACTTACTGATCAAGTGATCGAGGAAAACTCTAGATGAGGCTCCAAATATGCACTTGGTAGGATTGAGTTTAAGATTGTACTTACGAAGTCTAAGGAAGAACTTTTATAATGCCTACAAATGTTGTTTGATAGTAGTGCCTTTAACGACCATATCATCAACATATAATTCCACATCTTGATGCATTATGTCATGAAAAATTGTGATTGTCATCTTCTAATATGTAACACCAACATTCTTTAGTCCAAATTACATTACTCTATAGTTGTAAGTACCCCATTTTGTGATGAAGGCAGTCTTCTCTTTGTCAGGAGGATGTACCAAGATTTGGTTGTATCCAGCTAGTAGATCGGTTAAGGAAACCATTTATGAACTCACTAATGCATTTACCAATAGATCAATATAAGGTAGAGGACAATCATCTTTGGTACAAGCCTTGTTCAGATCATGGTAATCAACACACATACTTATCTTTCCATCCTTTTTTGGTATAAGAAAAATGTTTGCCAACCAAGATGGATAATTAATTAGCTCTATGTATTGATGAGATAGTTGTTTAGCCACTTTTTCCTTGATTTGGAGGGACTATGCCACCTTCATAAGCCTTAGCTTCTATTTCACAGGCTTGCAGTCTTAATAAGTAGCAATTTTATGGATGGTGATACTTAGATCAAGGCCGGTCATGTCAGTGGGCTCCCAAGCAAAGCAGTTCTCAATTTTTTTTTATGGTCTCTTCTGTAGCATTCCTATTTGAATGTAGATGCAATGAATATAGTTTTTGGAATGTCATGATTGTCAATATTAATGGGCACTTTAACTGCATCCTTTATTTCATTCTTTTTTTCTATTTTGTTAATGTCAGATTCATCAATTTAAACATTAAAAGAAAATAGGGAGATAGGATCATAATAAGAAAACT
The DNA here is from genome assembly GCA_948294925.1 of Codiaeum variegatum. Lineage (NCBI taxonomy): Eukaryota > Viridiplantae > Streptophyta > Magnoliopsida > Malpighiales > Euphorbiaceae > Codiaeum > Codiaeum variegatum. Next base: position 13,634 of record CAOJBK012963070.1, read on the forward strand.
TGCTCATTTTATTGATTTCAGTGGGAGAAAGGTCCACAGTTACATTAGACTTGAATTTAAAGCCTAGAGGACCAGTTACATAGTCAAAGGACTCAGAGGTTTCAGATGACTCCGAGTACTCAAACTCGGACTCAACCATAACTAGGTGATGGCAACTTGCTTTGAAGAACCAATTGTTAGGCTTTTGTTGGACTTGCTTGATCAAGGTGGACAGAAAAAAAAAAGATTGGCTAGCTTCCATGTTCTCTTCCCAGTCTTGTGTTTGAAAATATACCAGCTTGCAATCTTTAGTAGCTTCACATAAAAAACAAAGACTTCAAAACCAGGGATTGTGATACCAGTCAAAGGGCAGGCCCGGGGTATGGAAAAAGAATAGTAAGGAATTGTCACTCCTTCTTTTACAAAGTAGCCATTAAGAGTCTTGAAGTAAGGTATCATAGGGTAATCATATTCCCCTCCAGTTCTGAGTATGGAAGACCTTTCTCGGGCTTTGGTCTTTTCTTCCTTCAGTTCATCTTCAGGAGGCTGATAGCCCAAACCAAAAGGTGGTGTGGAGAATTTGTAGTCATTTAAAGACTTGGTCCATTATTGATTCTTACCCAGCCCATTCTAGGAAAATAAGTCATTCTCTTCATGATATTAGCAATCATGGATTACAGTGAGGATCGAATTCTAGACAGATTGCTTCCTTCAGATTTTTAGCAGCCTTAGTGATTTGAAAAAATGAGAAGTCAGATAAAGGATATGCTGACAACTCAGGTTGGATCTCCAAAATAGGAATAATGCCTCAGACTTCAGATTTTCCAGACATGTCAATTTTGATAGTGACTACCCATTTTTTAATGGGAATTTGACCCTTTGGTACAAGGTGGAGGGCACTACCTTAGCTTGATGGATCCAAGGTCTTCCAAGAAGTAAATTGAAACATGAAGGCACATCAATGATCTAAAAGGGAACTTCAAAATTTATAAGACCCATGGTGACTGTCAAAGTTGCTACCCCCAAAACTTCCCTTTTGAAGTTGTCATATTCCCTTACTATCTAATCAAAGGGAGTAAAATCGGTAGCTTTTAGTCCTAAACAACTTTCCACTTTGAGAGGGCACACATTCAGAGTGGAACCATTGTCAATGAGAGACATGAGATAATCTTTTCTTTGATGATAATAGTAATATAAAGGGCCTCATTGTGGGGTCCCCCGAGGGGATTTCATCATTAATAAAAGAAATGGACGCTCCCTTTGAAGCACTTGTCATTGAGGCCCCTAAATTGTTTGGAGAAATATCCACTGGAGCCTGACAATGATTCAAAGCCTTGCAAAGAGCTTGGTGATAAGGGTTAGATGAGTTGTTAAACTCTAAATTGAAATGTTGGTATGGGTCTTATTGAGTTGTTTTAACAAAGGATCCTCTTCTGGTTCGAGAGTGCCTTTAGGTGGGGCCACTGGTTAGCTAGACTGAGATGGAGCAATAGGTGCTTGTATAATCCTTCCACTTTGAGTGATAGCATCAATTTTAGCTCTCCTGTTGATCAAGTTTATGAACAACAATAGTTGTCTTGGATAGACTTTCCTAAGGAAGGTAGGTCAACTGTGGCAATAGCGTAATCAAGCAAGATAAACTTCCCTAAGAAAGGTAGGTCATCTTTAGAATAATGATAATTACTTAGTGGCCTGTTGGAAGTGTAAATCAAATGAGTGGAGTCTCCCTCTTCAAATTCCACTAGAATGACATTAACATTATACTCAGGGAGAGGGTTTGATATGATGTTTGGCAAAGAGGCAAGTGGGAGGATCTATTTGGAATCAATCAGATCTTAGAAGCAATGTCTAAGGACCTTGCTGGTGGCTGGGCCTTTGGTGATATTCACACCTCTCATTCATGTCGAAGATTTTAGGCAGTAGGTTAGGAATGGGCCCTGGCTCCAAAAGTGAGATAGCTCCACCATCCAAGCATTTCTTGTAAATAACACTAAGAGGAAATCCACCCAAGTCAGCGAATTTTCTTCTTTTCAACTGAATTAGCTTACAGGCAGACATGGCATTGACTTTCTAATCTTTTTGGGTGACATTCCTTTACTGGACATGCCTCTTGAATTTGAAAGAGGAAGTTTGAGATTCATCCTTAATGAAGCTAACATCGATTTTGTCTTCGATGCGTGAGCCAATAGAAATCAAAGCTTTGATGAAGCTAACATCAATTTTGTCTTCGATGCGTGAGCCAATAGAAATCAAAGCTTTGAAGATAGGTAGATACTGTGTGATCAATTTATCTCGATATATAGGGAGATACTTTTTCACAACTATATCTACTTGTTTATATTCAGTTGGTCTATTAACCATTTGCGAGTCTCCCTTCCTCTACCTCGTAATGAACAAGGAAAAGGTTTCTTTGGGATTTTGCTTAGTGGTTTCAATATCTCTTCTAGTAATTTCAACTTCAACATTATAATTATATTATTTCATAAAAACATTACAAATGGACTCACAAGTCCATTTTTAGGAATCATCTAAGTCCACAAACCATCTAAGAGTAGCTCCGAAAATTGGTTGTTGAAATAATTGAGTAAGGAGCTCACCATCCACCCTCAAAGGGCATAAGGCACCATCATAAATCTTAAGATGTGTCTTGGGAAAGGTTGTTCCATCAAACTTCCTAAAGATTGACATTTGGAATTTTCAGAGGTAGCCTTGCCTTTGGAAAAAGGCTCTGGGACTTGAAATCCACCATGTCATCTCTCTTCTTAATGGTACTCAGAGTTTTTTGCATTTCCTCATACTTCTCAACCATTACCATGAGGAGACGATGGTCTTGAGCCCCTTTTTGGATCCGTGAGAGGGGTTGTTGGTGTAGCGACCCCACGGTCAGTCGGTGGATGACAATAACATCTTTTTTCATGGGCTCCTTACTAGAGTTGAAGGAGTTATATGCATTGTTAGGTGGTTGGATGCCCACTTGGGCCATCATAGCTTAAAATTCACCCAAGATTATCTATTCTTAGGTTTACAACATCAAGGTCATAATTTCCTCTTGTTTTTTTATGGCTTCATCTTGATCTCTTATGATCTCAGCTAGCATTGCAGTAATGTTGTCTTGAGGGGCAATGGCATCAATAGCACTGGGTTGGGTGCATTCTCGTTGTTGGACATGGTGACCTTTTGAAAAAGAAGTGGAGTATCAATATTTACAAAGTATGACCACAACAGAAAAGGTGCAAGGGTTGAACCATGGTGGTAGTTAGAAAACCAATTTTGGAACTTTTTCCACTTTTCTTAGGTTTTTTATGTACGGTGATGCATGCATGTATATATGCATGAATAAAAATAGTTTCATGATGACAGGATTATATTCAGAATTATGGTACAATGGATTTAGAGTCAACTTTAATCATTACATGAGACTTGGCGGTTTGAAAGGTTACCCACCGACTAGAGGTGCAATATACCTAACCACATATGAATCAAAGAGATTCGAGTGGGTCCAACGATTATGTGAAACCTCATTACCTCAACTTAAAGTATCAGCGATAAGCCTTGGGGTGGATGATTTCTTTATCGGAAAATCAGTCCCAATGGGGGAAGCTCACTTGATGTTACTTTCTATTCTTATTTATGAAGTGGTGCGTGAAACCAACTCCATATGACTTTTGAGCCAAAACTGTTTTGTATCAAAAATAGTCCATTTTAGTTTTTTCTTAAATGTTCCTAGTGGAGTCACCAGCTGCGAGGCTCCAACCTCTGCCAGTGCATGCTTTGAGATTTTGGCTAGAGGAAACCAACCATGAAGGGAAGGATTGCGCATGGCAGCAATTTTTGAGTCTCACATGAAGAGAACCCCTTATGGGCACATTAGGTGTGAGGTGTGTATTGTGAGTCGCCTCTTAATTCCTTAAAAAAATATTTCATTTTCTTGGTGATTAAGAAGCCATTTAATTATTAACTTCACAAAAAAAATATTTTGCCAATGGAAAAGACACAAGCCTCAAACCAAAGAATGGATTCAGGAACTCGTGATTGATAGAAGTTTAATTTTAGAAAATGTTTATTTTTTTTACACTTTTGGCTCTAAATTGTATGAATTTGGTCAAAATAAATTTTCTTATATGCATGACAATATATTATGGTGCATGAAAAGGTATAGCATTTAACAATGATGCATGAATAACATATGATATTCATGACAAAATAAAAATGACATATTGTCATGCATACATGAAATTTATTTTGACCAATTAAATAAAATATGGGTCTTTCCTCTAGTCAGATCGGTACTTAGGAGAGCACACATCTTCAAAGATAGATAAATTAAAAATAATAATGGAAATAAATACATGGAAAAACAAATATACATGGGATCCCTCATCTAGCCACTAGGCATAGAAATGGCATACCTTTCCCTCAATCCAGACATGATATGGCATAATTAATGGTAATAATGAAATAACATAACAAATAAAATAAAAGAACTAAAAAAAATGAATGATAAGAACAAATAAATAAAAAGAAATAAAAAAAAGAGTGAAAATTATTTTAGAGTTGAAGCCTTGAAATGGCTTGCCGACTTAACCTCTGGAATGGAAATCAAACTCTAAATCGTTCTCCCTTCTCGCAAAGGGATGAGAGGTTTTTGATTGAAATCGAGAGTTTGGTTTAGAAGCTAATTATTTTTATTTGTGAAAAATTTAATCGATAAGTTTTTAATTAGTTCAAATTGTTTTTTTATTCTGATGTGGGAAGCCTAGTCAGGTTTAGGATTCAAAATAGAAAATAAGAGAATTAAGGAATTACCATTGCTCTTTGTCACTTCGAAATGGGATGATTAGATAACTTAATGAAATCAGAACGGGTCTCCACGTCGATTTCACAAAATCAAAACAAACATTACAATAAAATAATAACATAATAAAATAATAAAACATCTCCATAATAGAAACTCGTTCTAAAATGGATTAATAATTCAAAACAGTGTGGGAAGAGTCTGTATGTAGTGTTTAGCAATAATTCTAAGTGAGTGGTTCGACAGAGGTTCGGGGTGTAGGAGTTATGAGTGTGAAATTTGGCAGAATGTAAGAGCTAGAAGTGTCTTTTAAAAATGTGACCGGAGGGTCCTATTTATAGAGGATTCTCGGCTTGGTCTGCAAGAAAAATTCACACGCGCTCGAGTCAGGTTGCTCATGTGGAATAGCCGGCAGCTCATGTTAACGATCCAATGAGCATGCGGGAGACAGTGCACACACGGGAGCCAACGCACATGCCTAAGACATCGCACGCACATCAGGACAACTGCATGCATACAGGCCATGGTGCACACACGCGTGCCTAGAAGCGCATGCCCTAGGCTTGTCATGTGCACATATGGTCTCTTGCTCGCACACAGGCCAAACGTGGTCTGGGTGAGTCGTTGCAGTTTGATTTTTTTTTTTTGTTTTTCTGACTTTTCGGGTTCATTTTAAGTCCAATTTAGGCCCAATTTGAGTCTATGAACTCATATTGATGGGCCAGATTTATGGGTTTAAAAATAAGGGTTCATAACATGATGAGGGTGTTGAACAAAAGAAGCAATCCCTTATACCATTCACTAGACATTCCAATTTCGATTATGTCACTCTTACAGAAGAGAAGCCATAAAGCTTTCAAGAAGTTCAAACTTATAAGAATAATATTTATTAGATGAAAGCTATGAAGAGATGAACTCTTTAAGGAAGAACGACACATATGAGTTAGTTGAGCTTCCAAAAGGTAATAGGCCTTTGAAAAATATATAGGTCTTCAATCTAAAGAAAGATAGTGAGAGACTAATGAAGTGCATATCTCATTTGGTGGTGAAGGGATTTAACCAGAAAAAAGGTATTGATTTTGATGAGATTTTTTACCTAGATGTGAAGATGACTTCTATCATAGGTATTCTTGGTTTGGTAACTAGCTTGGATCTTGAGTTTGAGTAGTTAGATATGAAAGCTGCTTTCCTCCATGGTGATTTAGAGGAAAATATCTATATTGATCAACTAAAGGGATTTGAATTAAAAGGTAAAGAGTACATGGTTTGCAAGTTAAACAAATTCTTGTTGGATTGAAATAGGCACCTAGGCAATGGTACATGAAGTTTTAACTCTTTTATAGTGAGTTATAGATATACTAGAATCGCTGCATATCGTGGTGTCTACTTCAAATCATTACCAGATGGTAAGTTTGTTATTCTCTTTCTTTATATTGACAATATATTAATAGTTTGACATGATGGTAACATGATCGGTGATTTGAAAAGGACTTGCTTAGTTCTTTTGATATGAAATATCTAGGTTGTGCATAACAGATTTTGGGTATACTTAAAAAATTAGACTTTCCCTATAGTTTATACAAGGCGTTTGGAGTAAATGAGCTTAAATGATAGGCATTCCTTTTGTTATGCAGCGGTTACTAAAACTAACTCAATAATGGGGTGATATCTACAATTAAATACGAAAAAGATATTAACTTCATTTATTGTGCGTTTCTTTTGGTGAAAGCATTAAGATGAAATTTTGAAATAAAAAAATTCTATCCTAACTAAGTATTTTTATTCTCCCTCTTCTCTTGTGTTCCCTCAATATCCATTCAAACTTCTTAATTGCTTATTTCTAAAAACTATTTGCTCTAATCCTCTCTATTCCTACAACACCTTCTTAAAAAAAATTTATATTACTTGTTGATTAGGTGGGATCGTCAACCATATAATTTTCACTATATTCTATGGAATATATAAAAAGCTAGTTTTAATGGTCTATATGGTGAATTAGCTTACATATTTCATTGCCTTTTTTTTTAATTTCTTTTTCTATATGTTAAAAGGAGGTAAATAGCTCAAAGTTCTGAGAAGAGCAAGTACAGTGCTGAGAAGAATATTTAGAAATTATGGCTATCTCGAGAAAATTATGTTGAACAGATTCTGAACAGGCTTAAAATGAAGAATGCTAAGCCATTTAGCACTCACTTTGCTAATCACTTCAAACATAGCAATAAGACTTGTCCATTTACTAAAGAAGAAAAGAAAACAATGAAATATATTCCTTAGTCCTATATAATTGGAAGTTTGATGTATGCCCTAATTTGCACTTGACCTAATATTGCGCACATGCAGTTAATGTGATCAACATGTTTCTTTCCAATCCTGGGAAAGAACATCGAAAGTTATAAAGTGGATTTTTAGATATTTGATAGGTATATCAAAGATGTATTTGTATTTTGGTGATTCAAAACCAATCTTGAAGAGATATACATATGCAAATATGGCAGATGATCTTGACAGTAAGAAATCTACATCAAGATATGTTTTTACTTTTGCATGGATAGCTATGTCATAGTATTCTAAGTTGTAAAAGTGTGTTTTCTTATCTACAACTAAAGCAAAGTATATTGAAACAACAAAAGCTAATAAGGTATTACATTAGCTAAAAAGGTTTCTCATTAAGTTACGATTGAAGCAAAATGAGTATGTAGTGAATTATTGGAGTTAGAGTATTCTGGATTTAAGCAAGAATGCCACATGTCATTATCATACAAAAGAAATTAATGAGTGGTAACATTGGATTCATGATATTATGAATAGTTATGATATTTGTTAAAGAAAATTCACATGGATAAGAATGCACTAACATGTTGACAAATGTTGTGATTCGAGACAAACATCATTTCTACAGTCAAATTGCATGATTGAGCTCTAAGTAATTCTCGATGAGTGAGTATTCTCCCTATAAACTTATAGGGAGAGATTGTTGGACTAATTAATCTTGTCTAGCCCACTTACATTTTTAGCCTAAAAGTGATGAATTCATTGATGAAAGAAGTTAAAAACATCAAATATCAATATTTTGGACAACTGGGGAGGGGGATACATCATCTATAAATTTGAGATACTATTATTATTCAAATTCTTAACTACCCAATCAGCAACAGAATTTGCTAATCTCCTAATCTGTTTAAAGGCTACAAAATCAAATTATATTTTAAGAAATCAATAGAATTCAAAATTGAAGAAATATCCCAACATCGAGTTTCCTTTGGAACAAAAAAAATTAAAGCCAAAATACTGCAATCTGTTTGAAAGATCACATTCTTATATTCTCTATAGGCTGTAAACTTGACTACATTGAGAATGCCCAAGGCTTCAGTTAACAGAGGAGAGTTTGAAGTGGTGAAACCAGTGCATCCATCAATTAATCTTCCTTGGTTATCTCTGAGGACTACTGCATAAGCTGCTTTTCATGTTCCTAAATAGAAACTTGCATCAACATTAGCCTTTAAACTATTTGAGTTAGGAGGATTCCATCTTGAAGTTGCATTTTGGGTAGCCACTTTTTCTTTCCCTCTTTTCCAACTAGATCATTCTACAACACTGATGAGGTGTTGTACACTTCCTAGTTGAGGAGAATGTCTCCTGGTTATATGCTAACAGAGCTGCATGGAAAGCATGGTCAGGAGGAGTCGGACAGGGTGCCCGGCGTAAAGCCTCTGACGCTTAAGTCATTGAAGGAAATAGGTTGAGGTTCTTGCCAGAGAAGGGCGTAAAGTAAGTCTTACCTTGAAGGGGAGTGCTTATGTCCTATTTATAAGGAAGGATTCCTGTAGAATAGGACAAGTATCAGCGCAGAATAGGTTCATAGGATCCCTCAATAAGACAGTGATATGACCCGGCGGTTGGTGTGTCAAGGACATATGTCACCATGACCTTAGGCAAGGATTTGAACCCTGGTTGGATCGGTCGAAGGCTTCCGAACTCAAAATGAGAGGAGTTTGCAGACAAGGGTCTTTGGAGAACTAAGGGAATAAATGTCTAATTCTTGCAGGTTTGGGGATGATCTGACCCCGAACTAGGGTAGTCCGACCCGTATCATGAACTGATGTCTTTTCCTTTAAACACCTTTTGATTTCTTTGAGTCCAAATTGACAAGCAAATGCATCCCATGTCCATCCTTTTTTTTTTTTTTGCCAAAACATGTCCATCCCATTTACTTGTTAAAAGAAGAAAAAAAATTGACCTATTTTCTACTTGGTGAGCACATAACCCACCATGAAACAATTGGAAACAAATTTTGTGATCAAAAGGATTTGATGGTTGAAAATTAATAACTTTTCAGGTTTTAAAAAAAGGAGAAGAAAAAAAATTCAATATGACCATTTTTCTATTTGGTGAGCACGTGACCCACCATGAAACAAAAGAAAACAAATTTTGTGATCAAAAGGATTTGATGGTTGAAAATTAATAACTTTTCATGTTAAAAAAAAAAAAAAAGGAAGAGAGAGCAATATATGTTGAGCTCCTCTTGTTTTTTAGGGGCACACAAAATCCAAGAAAAAGATTAATCAAGAAAGAATTTTTTTTTTACTTCGACAATACAGAAGAAACGTCCATATTTTTCTTTATTTAATTTTTTTGGAGTTTTTTTTGCTGGAGAAGAAATAGGCCTATGATTTCATTGATTTCAAATCATTTTCATGTACATCAAAAGTAAAATAAGGTAAAGCTATCCACCCATCCAACCATACAGGAAGAAAACTTACCCTCTCTAATTAACAAATGAGTAACTAAATTTGATTTTCTAGATACATGAAAGCTAAAAAAAGTAACAACGTTGATATCTTGAATAATAAAATCAACTTGTGTGAAACTAGCTTGAGTGTCCCGAATTCTTTTAATTAATTTCAGGCAGTCAGATTGAATATGAAGAGCTGTGAGGTTGAATTTCTGAGCCCAAATCATAGCAGCTCGCATAGCCAATGCTTCAAGAACAAGAACAAAGGAAACATAAGGGAGAGGACCACACATAGATGTTAACACCCTTCCAGAATTATCGTGAATCGCAGCTCCCACTCCAGCCTTCCCATCTGCCATCTCCAGACTAGCATTAATGTTGAGGTAGAAGACTCCAGCAGGCGGAAATTCTAGCAACAACAACACCAGATGAAGCAGAGGACCTGATTATCGAGGAATTAACATCACAAAACTCACTCAACGCCTCCTGAAATCTTAGAGCAACAATGTTATGATCTAAATGTTCATTGTTCCACACCATATTGTTTCTCATCCACCAAATGCAATCAATAACAACCACTGCCTTTGCCACCTGTTCTGAAGAAAAATTATTGTCAAGTGGTATTTTCAAGATTACTTTGTAGATTTAATTGGTTTAATGGTACTCTCTCAATTCTCAAATAAGTGACCGTTTTATTTTTTTTTGTCTAAGTATCAAAAATGAATTTATAAAAAAATTATTTAAAATTATAATATAAAAAATATATCAACATGTTTGTCTCAAAAAATATTTTCACAAAATTACTTTTTTATAATTTTTTACTTATGTATTTTAAAAATAATTGAAAATAAAAGTTTGTGAATGATAAGCGTAATAACCATTTATTTCATACTGGAGGGAGTAATTCACAATATTAATTATGGGATTTTGACTAGAAAATTAATTTGAATATTATTGGATTTCAAGTTAGACTTTTTTTTTAAATAAGTGATGAACTTAAATGAACTAATTATATTGGATTGTCTTTGATGCGAGGTGGTATTCCACGTAGTTGGAGTGAGACTCACTCAGTTAGATTTGAACTACTTGCAAGAGAAAGAAGAGGTCAGGGGTGGCCGAACGTGTGTCCGACGTAAACCCTCCGACGATCAAGTCAGAATCTTTGTGGAGAGAGAGAATTGCTCTCAAAGATGGAAAATATGAGTTTTGTGTCTCAGAATGGACTTACCTGTGTGAGATAATTGTGGGTGTATTTATAGGGTTGAAACCTCTATAGTGGGACACGTGTCCATCTTAGGTGTGTTGTGGAGTCTCCAATGATGGGACTTGTGATATAACCACTACGGACTTCAGGGCCTTGTAAACACATGTCTTTATCAATCTTCCGAACCCCGAAGGCTAATGAGTCAATCTCCTTGAAGGCTCAGAGGTTCGAAAGGAAGTAAGGTGCTAATGGGGCTTGGACTAATCCCGAACTTTTAGTTCTTATTGAACTTAGCTGATGTTGAGTTGTATCAGTGGTCCCCCTCAAGTATTAGCACTTGAAAGCTTCATAGCTCAAAGAGTGCTTGTAGGGTTCGCTAAACTCGATATTGTATGCCTTAGTTTGAGCATCATGTTTGAATTTTGAATTTCAAATGTAGGGGACATGAAGGTTTGTGTCACTTATAGACTAACCAAATGTGACGTTTCACTGCTTCATACACGACCTTCTGTCAGATTTGGATGAGACTATTGCACTCTTCCATGTAACGACACCTTTACTACAACCTATCCTTTTCTGCCATGTGGCGAGGCGCTCGGTGGAGTCATGATGAGCCATTAAGTGAGCATTAAAGCTGGCGATGGTTATTGTTTGCCAGCTATCGACCTCGAGTCATTTCACTTTGGTTTTTAATGCCCTCAGGACGTTTATATAAACCTGGTTTCTTCATTGTTCTTCATTTTCTAATTTTCTTTCTTTCTCTACTCCTTGTTCTTCTCTTGTTCATTTTTCTTCCCTTGTTCATTGCAATGGCTCCACCAGAAAGGCAATCAAAGAAATACTTTCTTGAGGTCGAGAAACCTAAAAAATAAAGTAAAGCCTAAGACACTATGACCTATCTGAACAACACAGTGAGGCCACACATGAAGGACATCACTCCAATGGTGTTCAAGTTTGGAGCTTTCAAGAAGAACATAGACTCCAAGTTTGGATTCATACATGTCGACCTCCCTCCTTACAGTGCCATGATTTTCTCAACCAACACAACGGTTGAGTTACCAAAAGGGGAACGAGACTACATCCGGTACTATGACCATCTCATTAGGAGCCTACTCTTCCCCCCTTCTCCCTTTTTCTATCGGCGCTTCAAATATTTCCAGGTCAACCCTATGATGTTGACGCCAAATTCGATCGAGGAAATCCACTGCTTTGAAGTAGTCTGCTACACCCTGGGCATTAATAATCTGAGCTCGAAGATGTTCCAGGATTTCTTCAACCTTTTCGTCTGCAGCAAGCCATATATATGATGTTTTCAGAAGAAGCCGCAACGAACCTTGTTTGGGGCCGATGAAAACAAGGTCAATGACTGGAAGAATAAGTTCTTCATAATGAGAGTACTGAAGCCCTTCAAGAAAGACCAGTTGGGCTTCGGGTTCACCGGCGAGTATAGAGGAGTGCCTAGGGTGGAGAAACTATAGAAGAATATGATCATCGTCGATGCCCAAGGCATCCGAGCCCTTGCCTCCTACCACTGCTTGTTCGACCGGAGCCTGATAATGAGTTGCTTCTTCCTTTGCCATGCAGATGGGTCCTACTCAATGCCCCCGTATTCTGGTAAGTATTCCTCTTTTGGTGTTTTTTTTAATAACTATTTATCTTTTCTGTTCTTGCTTCTAACTTCAAATTTGTTTGCAGAGCCTTTGGTGGATCAAAAGGAGAGGGTCATTTTAAAAGAGGTGGCCCAATCTATGGTGGAGGTTTCCCAGAGGTGAACCGCCCCCTTCACTCTATCAATAACAAGGTGTTCCTGCCGATTCGGTACTTTAAGACCGGGCTACTCAGGTTGTGAACCCTAAAAAAAAACTAGGCTTTCATGGCTAAAAGTAATTTGAACGTGGAAGTGCCCCAGTATCGCTTTTTAAAGAACTTCAGAGTCGAACAAAAGGGTCTAGACTCTTCTTTCGAACGGGATTCCTCTGCCCTTACCATTGCTGCAGCTGAAGGCGAAGATGAAGAAGTGAGTGGTCCTTCAGAAGGTGACGCTAGGGTAGCCATGGATTCACTGGAGGAGTCCCCCGGTGTGCCTTTGTTCCAGAAGAGGGGGTCAAGTGTTGTCGTCGAGCCTACCGAGGCAAGGCCAGAAGGAAAGAAATTAAAGAGGCTTCATCGAGCACCTGTAGAGGCTGAAGAGGCCATGGTCCCAACGGAGGAAGGTCCCTTCTGGTTGGGGCAACCAAGGATATATCCCATTAGCATTCAAAGTGGGGTAGTGGATGGGCTCATGAGGGATCATGTTGTATTCGTACAAGTCCACTGCCAAGCGATGGACTTCTTGGAGAAGACGACTTCTAACCTTCGATCCTTCCATAAGTTTAGCAACCAATACTACCAA
>CAOJBK012963342.1:0-11849 GCA_948294925.1 Codiaeum variegatum
GCTCGTATGAGATGAAGTGTGAAAGACATTGAATTTTATTATATGCTTTGGACCATACCCAATGAGGGTTGTCTACATATCTCCTTTAAAAAGGATTTTGAAAAATGAAGAACATAATTATTTTTGGAGAATCAAGTCTAGTAGTTCTTGTTACAGTAATGTGATGCCTGAATGTGCTTATACAATAAGAACACTAAATGAAGTACTTGAGTTGATTGAGATTGGTTGGGTGGTTTAACTCATTTCCATCAACGTCCATCAGGATGACGCCTCCACCTGACTTGATCTTTTTGATGATGTACATTCCACTACAAAGAGGTTTGAATTTCCCTCGAGGGTCTTGTATAACTTGTCTAATTTCTTTGAGGAATAAGTCACATTCTTGTAAATTGCAAATCTGAACTCGTTTGTTAAAATGCTTTACCAGTAAAATATGGTAATTCTGTGTGTGATGGAGGGCTTCCATCCTTTTTTCATCAATTGCATTGAGCTGATCGTAGTAGGCTTGTTACTAGTTGAGTTTAGAGATCTGAGCTTCTGAGAGAACTCTAGCTATCTGAATTTCCATTTCTATGGGAAGGACTGCTTCCATGCCATAGACTAGGGAATATGGTGTGGCATTGGTAGCTGACTTGTATATGGTTATGTACCTAAAGAGGGCACTTGGCAGATGAAAATGCCAACCTTTGTGATGAATGCTCATCATTCAGAGTATGTTTTTCAATACTTTATTGGCAGCTTCGACTGTGCCATTCATCTGAGGTCTATATGGATAAGACTTGTGATATTCAATCTTTTCCTTTTGAAGGAGAGTAACGACCTCTTTCTGGAAATGTGAGTCATTATCAGAGATGATCACGTGGGGAAAACCATACCTGGCAATGATGTTAGTCTTGATGAACTGATCCGCTTTCTTTAAATCTAAGGCTTGGTAAGGAGAAGCCTTAACCCATTTGGTGAAGTAGTCTATGGCTACCAAGATGTACTCGTGACTGACTGATGACTTAGGTAAGATTTTTTTATTACATCGATACCCTAGAAAATAAAAGGCTAAAGTGTAGAAATCAGATTGAGGGGTGATGACTGAAGCTTATAGAGCTTTGAAGCTTATAGAGCTTTGCATACTCTTGACACTTTGGATAGTTTTGGGCAAACCTTGCATAGCACCCATATATAGTGAACCAATAGTCGCCTTGATTCTTAAGATTGTGAGACATTGCTCAATCATTCATATGGGTGCCATCTGTCCCACCATGGATTTTTTTTATGCTCTTATTGGCTTCTTCCTCTCAGACGCATCTAAGGTGTATATCATGCCACATCCTTTTATACAAGATATCACCTTTGGGGATCCATCCACTGGCCAATTGCCTATAGTTCTCCTTTCAGATTTGGAGGCACCTTCAGGATACTCACCTTTGGTGAGGTAGGCATAGATGTCCTAGTACCATGGTATTTCTTCGACTTGAATGTCCATGTAATGAGCTTGGAAATTTGGTTAGCAGTTGATGCTTATGAAAATATAATGTATAGTGAACCCATCACGTATTTTGATTAGGGATACAAGTGTTTCCAAGGCATTTTCAAACCTGTTCGGAGTTCTCAATAAGTAGTGTAAAAATAGGATGTCAAAGTTATTGGCTAGCTCTTTGAGGCGCTTATGGTAAGGAAATAACTGCTCCTCTCTGATTTTCCACTTTCTAAGGGCTTGTGAGATAATGATGTTGGAGTCCCCATAGAGCTTTAAGTTTCTGATGCCAATTTGGATGGTTGCTTTTAGTCCAAATACCCATGCTTCATACTCAGCTTCATTATTTTTTACCTTAAAATCGAGTTTGATAGCTAGAGGTAGAATTTTATCGATAGGTGTAAGGAACACCAGTCCGACGCCATATCCTTTTATGGGTTGCAGCTCCATCAAACTATAGTTTCCACATTTCAGTTTGAAGAAGTAGGATGTCTTTGTCATGAAACTCAGGTTCTTCCCAATTATCATTAGTTGGGGCAGTTGCCAGTTGATTGGGATGACACTACCCTTAATGGACTTCCTCTCAAAGTACTTGAGGTCATAGGTAGCCAGGACTGCCATCCACCTAGCCATTTTACTATCTAGGATAGGCTTCCCTATTAGATACTTGAGGGGACTTTGGTCAGTGAGGACGTTTGATGTATGCCCTCGGATAATGCCTAATCTTGTTACAAACCCATACTACGGCTAGACAGAGCTTTTTGATGAATTTTTACTTGAGTTCATGAGCCAGCATCCTTTTACTAAAATAGTATATTGCAAAGCTTTCTGTGCCGGCATTGCCTTTATGGCTTCTTTAGTGATAGATAAGTATAGCAATAAAGGTTAACTAGGTATAGGAAGTTTTAGGACAATTAGATTTAGAAGATATTTCTTTATTGTTTGAAGGCTCTCTGGCATTTTATTTCCAAGTATCTGAGGAACACTTAAAATAAGGCTCCAAATATGCATTTATTGGGATTCAATTTCAGATTATACTATCGAAGTCTAATGAAGAATTTCTCTAGTGCCTGCAGGTGCAATTTAGGGGTAGCACCTTTGATAACCATATCATCGACGTAAGTCATGGAAATCATGGTGGCCATTATCTAGTAGGTGGCTCCGCCATTCTTTAATCCGAAAGGCATTACTCTGAAGTAATAAGTGCCACATTCAGTGATGAAAGCAATCTTCTCTTTTTCTGAAGGATGGACTAGGATTTTATTGTACCCCACAGCCATATCAGTTCAGGAAACCATCATTAAGCTGGCTAGTGTGTCGACCAGGAGGTCTATATGGGGTAGTGGAAAGTCATCTTTAGGACATGCCTTGTTGAAGTCTCGATTGTCCATGCACATTTTGACTTTAACGTCTTTCTTCGGTATTGGGATGATGTTTGCCAACCAAGATGGGTAGTGGATGGGCTGGATGAAATTGTGTGAAAGTTGTTTTACCACTTCTTCCTTGATTGGAATGGACCATGCTGGTTTCATGTGCCTGAGCTTCTGTTTGATAGGCTTGAAATCTAGATGTGTCAGAATTTTGTGAAGGGCAATGCTTGGTTTGAGTCTGGTTATGTCGTTGGGCTTCTAGGTGAAGCAGTCTTCAAATCTCCTAATTGCAAACTTAGTGTCATGTTTGATTGAGCGTGAAGATGCAATAGACGTGTTTTTAGGCATGTTATGAGTCTCAGTGTTTATGGGCTCTTTAACTGCATTTTTTATTTTGTTAATTATTTTATTTTCTTTTTTACTAAGGTTACATTCATTGGTTAGAACATTAAAAGAAAAAAGAGAGACAGACTCTTAATAAGAAAATTTGGAAGTTATATATATAGAAATAGGAGAAAGGTCCACAGTTACATCATATTCATAATTAAAGCCCGATGGACCTGTTACTTCATTTTCTAACTCAAAAGAAGATGAGGAGGATTCAATACTAGACTTAAACTCAGACTTAGTGTCACTTTCAAATTCAAACTCAATAACATCAAGTGGGCTTTTGTCATAGCACCAGTTTTTTAGCTCTCCTTAGGCAGGTGTGATCATAGTAGAGAGGTCAGATTTCTCCTCCTTGTCAGTGAGAACTGTTATGTCGTTAAAGAGGCTTGCTTCCATGTTCTCATCATAGCCATTGTCAAGAAAATATATAGGTTGGTAGTCTTTAATAGTATGCTTCACATTAGAAAATAGCTCAAATTCGAGCATCTTGATACCAGTCACAGGGCAGATCCATGGTTTAGGAAAATCACAATAAGGAATCGTCTCCCCTTCTTTAACAAAATAGGCATTGAGGGTTCTGAAATATAGCTATAGGGGATAGTCAGGTTCACCCCCTTTTCTAGCAATCAAGGATCTCTCTCTTACCTAGGCTTTTGCTTCTTCAATCTCATCATCATTAGGTTTGTAGCCCAAGCTGAATGGTGGAATAGACATGAGTTATTCATCAAAAGACTTGATACCTTGTTAGTTTTTACCAAGGTCCATGCCATAGAATTAGGCCATGTGTTTAAGGATGTTTTCCACCATTGGGTTATAGTAAGGATTGAAGTCTAGGATGACTATTTCTATCTCATTTCATGCAGTCTCAATGAATTATACAAAGGAGAAGCCAGATAAAAGATATGATGACAACTTAGGCTGAATTTCAAGGATTAGAACTGTGTCTAGGACTTCAAATTTGCTAAACGTGTCAGCCTTGATGGTAACAACACAATTTTTTAGAGGGAACTTGACCCTCTAGTGTAGAGTAGAAGGCATGACCTTAGCGTGATGTATCCAAGGTCTCCTAAGAAGCAAATTGAAATAGGAAGATACATTGATGTCCTGGAAAGGAATTTTGAAAGAGGTTGGGCCCATAGTGACAGTCAGTGCTGCCACTCTTAGAGCATCCCTTTTGGAATTATCATATGCTTATACAATTTGATCTGACAGGGTTAAATTAGTGGTAGTTAACCCTAAGCAGCTAGCAACCTTCAGCGGGCAAACATTAAGGGTGGACCCATTATCTATCGGAGTTATGGGAACCATCTTTTCTCTAGTGATCACAATGATTTAAAGGGCATCATTATATGGTCCCCCAAATGGGATCTCATTATCAAAAAAGGAGAAGGATGTACCCTTCGTAGAGTTGGTGATTGATGTAACTAGAGTTTCAGGAGTAATGTTAGGTGATGTGTGAGATGGGATCAACGCCTTGTAAAGAGCTTGGAAATGAAGATAAAAGATATAAGTAAATTCCATATAGAAATATTGGCCTGAGTCTTCTTAATTTGCTTGAGTATGGGATCCACTTTAGGCTCAGAAGTACCTTTATTCTGAGGCACTGACTAATATGCAGGTGTAAGAATAGTGGGTGTTTGAGTTATTCAGGACACTTATGGTAATGGCACCAATTTCATCTCCTAAGTGTCTCAGGTGGATGATAACACAACAATAGTCATTATGGACTAACTTCGCCAAGGAGGCTTGGCCAGTCGGGAGTAAGAAATTTGGGAAGAGTGACCTCTCTTAGGAAGAATGGTCATCTCCAGTGTAGTGACAATCTCTCAGTGGCACATCATTGGTGATGAGGCATGTCAAATCCCCTTCCTCAAATTCATTCAGAATTACATTCACATTGTGTTTTGGGAGGCGATTTGTGCCAATATTCACAGTAGCAGCATGAGATGTTTAGCGTCAATGAAATCTTGAATTTTATGATGAAGGGATTTACAATCGTTAGTCTTATACCCAGGCCCTTGGTGATAGTTGCATGTCTCATTCATGTTGAAATTCTTTGGCAATGGGTTTGGAATGGGTTTAGGTGCCAGTGGTTGAAAGGCGCCCTTTTCTAGACATTGTTTTAGAAGATAACTCAGTGTTAATCCCCTTAGATTGGTGAATTCCCTTTGTTGAATCTAGAGAGGATTACGGGATGATATTGCATTAATGACACCTTCTTTTTTAGTGTTATTAGTTTTCTTGAATCATGAGGATGAGTTTTGAGTTTCATCCTTGATGAGGCCAGATTCGACCCCATCTTCCAGTCAGGTGCCAACATTCACAAGGGTATGAGGCCCCATCTAAGTGTCACATGGGATCTTCCAGTGAGCCTGCAAGGCTGATGGCTCAAAGGAAACCAACTACTGAGAGTTGGATTGTGCATAGCATCACAGATTGTGATCAGGTCTCACATTTGTGCATCCACATGTGCTCGTTAACGTGCACATGGTGTGTAAAGTGTACAGAGTTGACAACTAATCTTCAAGAAAAATGGTTTTCTACGGTGATTAAGAAACCATTTGAATTAACTCAAGTTTAGAAAAAAATGTCTCTAACCCAATTGAAGAGGTTGTTCTTGTTGAACCAGAGGAGGTTCGGGAATTCGTGGTCTGACAACAAAATTTGTATGAAAATTAGTTATTTGCCATTTTTACATAACAACTTTTGGCATAAAAATGTATTATTTCGATTCAAATTGATTTCATGTATGCATGAACAGTTTATCCTGGTGCACGAACAGGATGAGCATGCCGTAATGATGCATGTATAGAAATATAATTCATATGGGCAATCCCACAAAGCAATAAAATAATATTTGCTAGAGGTCCTTCCTCTAGCCAATTTCATGTTCCTGGGAAGGCACAACACTCCAAAGAGAAATAATAGCAATAATAATGCAAAATAAAATGATTAAAATTAGGGGATCTCCCTTCCAGTCTTATGATTTGGAAGGAGCACACATCCCTCAAAAGTAGATCCGATAATAACAGTGATAACAATAAAATACAATAAATAGATAATATATAAAATATATTAAAATAAATAAAAAGAAAAATAAACATTTAGAGTTGAAGTTATAAAAAGGCTTACTGGCATATCCCATTGAATGTGAATCAAATCCTACGCAGTTCTCCCTTATCGCGAAGGGTTGGGGATTTTCTGATAATAGTGGGTGGTTTAATGTTCAGTAGCTAATTAATTTTAGTTTAATAAAACCAATTAACTGTTAGTCTATTAATCAATTCTTATATTTGCTTAAAGAAATCATTTCTTATATTTTATTAATGAAAAATAATTTTGAGTGAGTCACCTAAGTTCATTTTAGGGTTTGATTGATTTTAATTTATGAAAATTTATTTTTCATAAAAATTTCTTAAATAAGATTAAAGGGCTTCATATTAAATTATTTTGGAAAAAATAATCAATTGATAAATATGCCTCAGTTAAGATTCAAAAGGCTTAAAATTGAATTATTTCAGAAACATAATTAAGGGTTAATTGCATAAAAAATCACCAACTTTCACCAAATTTGAGAAAATATCACCAACTTTAAATTTTGGAATAAAAACTCATGAATGTTCATTTTCAAGTAAAATTGTTAAGAAATCAGAATCTGATGCCAACTCAATCATCAGTGCTGACGTGTACTGTCACATAGGATAGATGTGATGATGTGGCAATACATGTAGATTGCCACATCATCACATCTATCCTATGTGGTAGTACACATGTGCTATCTCTTCATCACATCTATCCTATGTGGCAATCCACATCAGCACAGGCGAGTGAGTTGGCATCGGATTCTGATTTCGTGATAATTTTGCTAGAAAATGAAAGTTCGCGTGTTTTATGCTAAAATTTAAAGTTTGTGATATTTTTACAAATTTGGTTAAAGTTGGTTATTTTTTATGCAATTAACCCAATAATTAATTAATGAAGATGCCTTAATTCAGATGCCATATTAATGCAATTAACAATTGTACCGTATTTACCTTTTTTTCAGAATTTTTGAATCGGCAGGTCTGAATGCTTTACAAAATCGGAAGGTCTTCATTGTGTTTGGAGAGTACTGGGAAGGATTGTCTGAAGCTGGATTGAAAATGACTGAACTGATGGACTGTGACAAATCTAGAAAATGGAACTAATTGGGAAAAATGACTGTATTTGAAAATGATTTTCAGTATTTTTAGTGTTTGGGGTGGCAAAAATGTGTATTAGAATAGAACTTGGGGTTCTATTAAAAATTATTTTTTGTTCAGTAAAATGATTTATTTATAGAGGTTCGTATCGGAACCATTTCTTGAATAGTGTTATGCAAGTGTTAGCGGTGTCATGCATGCTTCAGGAGATAAATGCACATGTTAACTGCATCACACATGTGAAGATTGTGTCACGCACACACCAACCCACTCATGCATGTGGTAGGCCATTCACGCATCCACCATGTTGTTCATGCCTGTGCTCTGTATTTTTAAGCTTGGGTTTCTATGCCCAACTTTTTACTAAGTTTGTGTTTAGTCAAGTTTAATTCAGTCTTTTGGATTTTTAGGTCCATTTGATGTCTAAATTGAGTCCGGTAAGATCCGTTGGACTCATATTAATGAGCCAAATTTAATGGTACTAAAATTAGGATTCAAAACTACCCCCTTAACAATTGTGTTTGGGAAAACATGACTACTTAGTGTGAACACATTTAATATTGTAGTTGAAAATTTTTTCCTATAAAAAGGGCCATGGAGTTTCATTTTCACTCACACTTTCAATTCTTTAGCTTTTAGTATCAAAATCTCTCTTCTTCTACCTTTCTATATTTTGATTCATAAAAAGGCTTTGGATGATACCAACTCACACTTTTGGGGAGGAGGAAGATTTTTCTGCATACTTAAGTGCATCTCTAGAGGGGGAAGCAATCCTAGATTTTATCACCCCTTCATTCGATGACATCGTCAGTGATTCACATATCAATTTTACTATAGAGGAGTTTCTTGGTGAGGTACCTGAGTCGTCTGCAAGTCAATCTGACTCTATTGCAGTTCCATTACTAGAGTGGGATATTATTGATCAACTATTGATGGATAAAGCAGAGTCGCCTATGCCGACCAACTATGATCTATTGGGAGACATCCAGGCGCATGT
This sequence comes from Codiaeum variegatum, assembly GCA_948294925.1. NCBI lineage: Eukaryota > Viridiplantae > Streptophyta > Magnoliopsida > Malpighiales > Euphorbiaceae > Codiaeum > Codiaeum variegatum. The sequence goes on from CAOJBK012963342.1 coordinate 8,407, forward strand.
TAACTAGTTCGACTTCCCGATGGTATGTACTTTCTCTATTTATTTAATGTCATCATTTTTTACTCGTATTTTATTTTTATATAAAAAAAATAAAGTTAGTAACAAAAAATGTGAATTGAAAATGATGGGATTGAATGCATACCTGGAGGAGGGCGGCTTTAGCCAGAGAGGTGGTAGGTCATGCTTAACTAACATGATTACTTTTCTGAGTGTTCATAATCCTGTTGCTGAATGCCTTACCCTAGCCCGCCTGATAGGTTGGTTGAGTTTAGACATTGACTTTGCCCGTGATAGGAATTTTATGTATGTTCTCGGCGAGAGGTGGTGGTGGACCACCAACACTTTTCATTTTTTGGTAGGGATGATGATGATGACTCCCTTTAAAGTGGTTATGCCTGATAGGTATGCCGTTCAGACATCGACCTATTATTTTTTATAGACACTCGCATCCCCGCCACATGTTCGGTGTTTTGTTGGGGGAGCGACTGGTAGCCAATATGCATGGGTACATTGTGAGGATTGACTTGTTTCATCTGTTGACCCATCTAAACCTGGTGGACTATACTGTGGATCAGTTTTCCAAGGTTTGTTTATTAATCATCATGTCGACTATGTTTTTGTATAATGTGTCTGGCTTCATTAGTAGACCTGAGGGAGCTAAAAGAATATGACTAGGTTGGAGCCGGATTGGCTATGACATACAGAGAGATGGGCCTGATGTTGGAGCTTGTTCGAGCTGCTATTCCCGCAACTAGTACTATATTGGAGGTAAGTATTTCCCTTTTAATTCCTTTATTTTAAGCCTCTATTCATTTTGTTGACTTGTTAATGCATCATTTTTCTGCAGCTTTGGGCTTTTTCCCATATTAGTGCTATTTTGGCTAGGACCAAGCTGATGGACTTGCTTCATTTTTCGATGGGAAGGATGTGGTGCAAGGTGTCCTAGAGTTTTGCTCAAACTTCCTTTTCCTTTTATGACTATCAACATTTTATGGTGACCTTTACTCATGTATATTCTGACACCCTTTACCCATATTTTTGGTAGATTTCTGATTTGTTACCTTGACTAATGCTTAGGTCATCTAAAATCCATTCCATATGGTCGACCTTGGGATTATAGACCTTGACGTTGTTTGTATCACCATCACTCATTGGCGAATTTTGATCCGCTCTACCTCTTTGATGGAGTTCTTCCTCGAGGATAGTGTAATGGCTCAGATGACTAGAGAGAGAGTTGTACCTTTTGACACTTTTGTACGAATGAGAGAGTCAATGTCTACTATTTTTCAGGAATACTAGCGAGTAGGGAGAGCCTAGGAGGACTACTTGCTAATAGATGCCTCTTACTCAGATGTCATGGCATCTCATCTGATGGTTGGGATGCCCCCATTTTTATTTGATCGTGATTATAGTAGGAGAGGAGATGCAGAGCCTTCGAGGCAAAGGTCCTATAGTGGAGGCAATCATCTAGCTACTACTAGTCACCCAATTGCTTCTCCATAGAGTTCCAGCTCTTCGAGTATATGAGCTTCCTCTTCTCGAACGCTAGATAGTAATAGTCAACCTTAGCATGGGATGCCTCTGATCCCTAATTATGTCCCTTATACTGATGCGTTTGGTGCTTTTCAGGCTCGTTATTTTGGCCACAACTATTTATCGGTGATGCAAAGGGTGGACTTTACTTAGCTTTCATATATGGTATGTTTTTCATCCTTTATATTGTTTTAGCTTTTCTTTTCAATGCCTTCTAATTTCTTGTATATTCATTACAAGTTCTCAATTTGTTCTATGGTTAGGCTATAGACAACCACTAGAGGGCCATGTTCAAGTTGAGCACTTCCCTTTCGGAGATCAGCCTTCTGAGGAGACGATTGAAGCAGAGGGATGTCCATCGATGTGGACTAGAGAATGATCTTGATAAGGAGGATGCAGCAAAGAAGGCTAAGACTGAGGATGACCCATGATGCATACATATGTATTTGACTATATTTGAGCCCCAGTTATGGGCTTTGTAAAATAACAATTGTAAAATTTATTTTGTACACTTTTAGGGTAATTTTTTGAGAAAAATTTAATACTTTGATTTTCTTTAGGTTTTGTGATTTTTTTTACTGTTGAAAATGATTTTTCTTTGAAAATTTTGTTTTGGAAAATTTTGAATGAAAATCGAGCAAAAACAGAATTGGATCGGGTCAAAATGGATTGTTTTGACGAGCCAAATCAAAGCATGCCACATGGCAGCCCAAGCATGCACTACGTGGTAGCCACGCTTACGCTAGGACCATAATGTATGAGTGAGGACCTAAACATATGCGTGGAGGCCAAAACCCGTGCCTTTTTTTCCTGAATGCGTGTTTCGGCCTTCTGAACTCAATTTTCTTCCACGACTCCCGTGCCACTATAAATTGAAAAACAAAATTCAATTTTTGAATTAAATTATCACTAGGAATTTGAAATTATTTTACAAAAAAAGTCAGTTTCTTTTCTTTTTGCCAATAACATGGAACCTTTTTTCAGTCATGTGATGTATGGATGGTTCCAGAAGCTGGACAAAGTGAGCCGAATCAACCTAGGAAAATATGGCATGGCAGCTTTGCCAACATTTAGGGGTGTTAGGATAGATTGAGATTTTATGAATGCCTGTATTCATTTTTGGGATCCCGTTGATCATGTATTCTTCTTTAGGGCTAGCATGGATGAGATGTATCCAACTTTTAAGCATATTTCTTTTTTTCTCAAGATGGACCCCGAGGACGACCTGGCTATTCTAGTTGAATGGGTAGGCTATTTTAACTTATTCAAAAGATTATTGGGTTTGAGTGCTAAAGAATCTTCAGGTATAGTAAAGGAGAATTTGGTGGACCTGTCTTCATTGGCCCATATGTTCTGGGAGGAATCAAAGGATGACTTCGCCTGGATGACTCGGAGACTGAAGCCTATGCTTTTAGATTGACAGCGAGTTATATTTTTGTAGGCCCAGTTGGATGGGGAGATGTGAGAGTAGCTGAGTTGATACCCTAGATGGGTGAAGGTAAGGCCATTATGGGCATGATTTTGGCTGAAACACTGCTGAGCCTCAACTCTTATTAGAGCTCAAAAGAACCTTGGACGATTAGTCTAAATTTTCACCCAGTAATGCTAACCCTTTCTGCTTGTCTGTTTTAGCATGTTCTGAGGTTTTTCTGACTGATTTATTCTTTTTTTTTATCTGGCTAAAAGATCATCTAAAGATCATTCCTGGACCTAACAGACCAAATTATTCTATCTCGTGGTACCATTCTAGAAAGATTGCTATCTATTTTAGTTTTGAGAAGGAATGGAACTGGCTGATGGAGTTGAGTTCTTCGGATTTGTTATGGAAGCCTGAGTGGTATTCTACCATCAAATAATTTATACTGAAGGATTTAGGTATGTGTATCTAATTGGTTTCATATTTATATCTT
>CAOJBK012964093.1:0-21926 GCA_948294925.1 Codiaeum variegatum
CTGTAGGTCTTAGAATAAACAAAAATTAGGAAAGAAAATGATGAGACTATTGGTATTAGAAAGAAATTTCTTTACTGACAAAATATTGAATCTAAATCCAGGAACATGCAACACATTTTGTAGAATAAGTTTGTTATGTAAAGTTACATGACCTAAATATTTAATAGATTTGAGAGTTCCATCTGGCAGCAATACTGGTTTAGGTTTAGTTAATAAAAGAGGTTCAAATAAAGTGGTAAAACTGAAGCATATATGACATGTTGCACCTGTATCTATAATCTAAGAACTTGATGATATAACATCAGTAAAATGTAATGTAGAATCAGGAACATTATCAGTATATTCCAATAAAGCAGCCATATCAGCAGGTGATACATTAGTACTATACAAGAATTTCTTAATCTCCTGCTGCATCACATTTTTTTAAATCTTTATATCTAGTACCACAATATGCTTCAATTGGTGTATCCTGAATTGCAGTAACTACCTTACCTTTAAAACCAGGCTTAAAAGGAATTCCAGTCTGTTTTTCCTTATATTCCTTATACCAAGTGGGCAAACCATGTAACTTGAAACATGTTTCTTTAGTATGACCATCCTTGTGATAGTATTCACACAACCTATCTCTCTTATTCTTATTGGAAAAATAACCTTTTACAGCAACAATATCCCTTACATTTTTCACAACAAAAGTAGTGTTTTCATTTGTATTAACATTAGAATTTCCTGCTACCTTCTTCTCAACTTTAAGAATCATAGAATAAGCCTTATTCACATTAGGAAAAGGTTCCATGATCAGTATCTGATCATGTATACTGTCATAACATTCATTCAAACCCATCAAAAACTAGAACAACTTCATTACTTGTCTAGATCCTGCAAAATGACAACTAGCTTGTTATGGATCTAAACAATTCATCTCATCCCATAATCTCTTCATATTTGAGTAATAATTTGTAATATTGCTATTTCCCTAAGTATCACTGACAATATCCTTCTAGATCTGAAATAACATAGATCCATTACTTTGGCCAAAACTGTGAGCCAATTCATCCTATAAATCTTTTAAACTAGTAGCATACATGTAAGAATTAGTTATTTCATTAGTAATTGCATTAAGAATATAGGAAATTACCATTAGATCTACTCAAATCCATTTCTCAAATTTAGGAGAATTTTCATCTAGTTTAGGACATTTACCTGTGACGAAACCAAGCTTAAGCTTATATCTCAAAGCAATATGCACTACACACTTCCAAGATAAGTAATTTGCCTCTATAAGTGGTGATGTCATCAAAATCAAACTAATATGATAAGAAGATTGTAGTACCAATGGATTTCCATCGTACTACACAGAATTAACTCGGCTTACTCTGTTACCAACAAATCTAGAAGAACCAAGTCTATCACCTTCTTTTATTTCTACCATTTCTACTAATTTCACAAACAATTCAGATATGGAAAGGGGGATAGACAATTACAATTACAGATTACAACTACTTGATCTTACAGGCTTTGATACCATGAATAATTCTTCAATTTGAAGATATCACTACAAGAATAAATTGGAAAATTAGCTTCCATTGAATGAGAAAAAAGAGTAATATGTACAAAGGAATTAGTAAATCAAAGATATAAAAAACTAATTCTATAACTAATTATATATATATATATATAGAACACATAGAATTGAAGAATAAGAAGAAGAAGAAGAAGAAAAAAACTCCATATACAAGACTACGTGTCACATAAAGAGTGGATAGCTTCAAACTTCCTGCCATTCTCAAACCTCAAAATGCCCATATCATTTATTCTATTTCAAGCCAATGACACTACGTTTCATCAAATGATCTATCATTTCATCTATAACTTAACTAACAAATCCAACAATATTCACCAAGGCAATCCCCGACCCCTCTTTTTTTGTGTTTAGCTAAAGATTCTTTTAGTAAAAGATTGATTTAGTTTAATGATTCAAATAAACTAAATACTTTCTTCTAATAGCTTGTTTTTCCCCTATCATCTTTTTTTTATGTTGATGATATGCTTATTTTCTATAAGGCTTCAAGTAGTAACATTGCTTCTCTTACTAATCTTTCATAGAGTATGGTAATATATCAACATAAAGAGTCATTTTAGAGAAATCACAACTTTTTTTGGCAATATTGCCTCCCCTAAAAGATTTTCACACTTTCGTTTGGCTTCAGGTTGAAACATGGTACTCTGTGTTTTGATTATCTTAGTGTTCAATTGTTTGTTGAGACACTTAGAAGACGATGGTTATAACCTAGTGTACACAAGAATTTATTAAAATTTTCTAAGTGGAAGTGCCAATCCTTTTAAGAGGAAGGATGCATTGTTGTCATTTATTTAGTCTAAAAAGCTCATGCGTTGTTGAAACATATTGTGCATCACCTTTGAAAATTCTTTTGGACAAGTTCAATAACAACAAAAAGATTGTTTGAGTCCTTGGGAAGCAATGTTTCTTGGCAGAATATGTATTAAAAGTCTTAATGTGTTGAATAAGGTTAATATCTCTAAATTTTCATCAAAGATAATTTTAAAATCTTCATTCCAAAGCACTATTTTCCATTCTCATTATCTTCCTACTCTAGGTATGCCAATGCACAACTATTTTTCATCTTTTATTTAAACCTTCATTAAGAGGTCATATTTGGGGCTTCATGAGGAATCTTGGTGGTTGATTGGTGAACATAGTATGTTGAATTTTTTGACATCAGTTTCTTTTGGACTCTATTAATGACTTTCATTGCTTCGATGGTCGGCACATTCCATGGCTTGTGACGAAAGGATATGAGCAGTAACATGCTATGGATTCTAAACAAACATTTTCTTTAGTGGCTTGTTTTGAGACTGTGAGGATTATTCCAACATTGGCTTCACAATTACAATGGTCAGTTTAACAATCTGACGTTAAATCTACATTTTTGAATGAAGAGTCATCAGAAGAAGTTTATATAACTCAACCATAAGGTTTCTTAATAAAAGTCAATGACACAAAAGTGTATAAGTTGAGGAAAGTATGGCTTGAAGTAAGCTTCTTAAGCATGGTAAAGTAAAATAGATGAGTATTTTTTATGAAATTGATTCATGCTGGGTGAAAATGAGCCCACCTTGAATTTGAAGAAGGAAGGTAAAAATGATTTCATCATATTTTGTCTTTATGTTGATGATATCATTTATATAAGTTCCTTTAATTCTTTGGTTATTGAATTTTAGTCTCATATGAAAAGCAAGTTTGAAATGTCAAAAATGGGTTTACTACATTATGTCCTTCGCCTTGAAGTCCAACAAGCACAACATGGGATTTTTATCATACAAAGAAAATATATTAAAGACATTTTTAATAAATTTTGCATGCTTAATTGTAAGTCAATAACTATATATATGAGTAAGAAAGAAAAATTGCATCAAGAAGATAGTTTAGAGATGGCTAATGCAAAGAGATTCAAAAGCTTAGTTGAAGGTTTAGTTTATCTAACCCATACTTGAGTAGATATTGCATTTTTTGTTGGTATGATTTGTAGGTTTATGCAACATCCTTCAATTTTTCATTTCGGAGCATCGCAGATCTCGTGTTAGACTTTCATAATCATGGATTATGGGATTTAGTACACCTAAGTCTCTAATTTTTGATTATGTGGATAAACAAACAATGATTGGGAAAGTTCTATGGGTAATAGGCAAAGCAATTCGTCAAATGTTTTTACATTGGGATTAGGTGTAATTACTTGGAGATAAAAAAAAAAAAAAAAAAAGAAAAACAAGTTACAACAACATTATCATGCTCACAAGCTGAGTATGTTGCAACAGCTTTAGTAGTTTGTCAAGCCATTTGATTAAGAAGAATTAAAGTTAGTTGAACTTCAACAAATGCACCAAGGAGAAACAAAGATATTTTTGTGAAAACAAAGCAACAATTTCAATGACAAAAGATCATGCATTTCACAGCAAAATAAAACACATTGATATTCATTTCCATTTCATCCTTGATTCAGTTTGGAAGAGATAATTTTGAAGTATTGTAGCACAAATAAGCAATTGGCTGATAAAGTGAATTTTTGTTACTTGAGAGTCTTACATGGCATTAGAAATTTTTAAATCAAGGAAGAGTGGTAAAAATTATTAAAAAATATACTTTGAGTTTGACTTAGTTTGTTGCACATATTTAGTGCTTAATTTTTTTTTTTTGTTTCTAATTAATAAAATTAGTATTGGGATAGTGGTCATGTTATATGATATTTGTTCGAATTTTTTAGAATTTTTAGTTATATTGTAAACCTATGAAATGGCTTCATCAGTTTTGGAAAATATATACATCATCTAAGATATTGTTTCTTCAAATTTGTTCTAATTTTAAAACTATGTTTCCCAACGCTATATGCTCAATAGATTTAGTAAGTATGAAAATTGCTAACGGAGAGTTTTTTACCATTAGTTTTTGTTGGTTACTAAGTTTAATTTCCATGCTTTTAGAGATTTTGAGATTTGATCGCAGCTTGCTTCAACCCACACTAACACAAAACACATTTGTTCGAACTTGTACGGTTTCCATTTTCAAAAACAGGGCTTTAAATACATTTTTTATTTTATTTTCAAAGACTAAACGCCCTTAATAATTTAAAATCTCTCCATTACAAATTAATAAATATTTTAACATATTTTATTTTATTTTTCATTAAATTAAACAATTATAATTATTCATCATTATAATTAAATCTCGCTTATTGATCCCTTTGATATGTGTGTGAAGCAATCAAAGGGTTTCCCCACTTCTCTCTCTCACCGCAAAATGGCTTTCTAGTAGGCTCATCCCTTGCTTTCTCAAATGATTTTTTTTTAAACTGGCTTGAATTCACTTTAAGGTCCTAGTTATAATGCCCCCTATACCTGCAGGAGCTGATGTAAATCTTGATATTACCTTATGTTATGAGCACTGGGAGTAACCTTTAACTAGGACTGCTCCCAAGAGGGGCCAAAAGAATGCATTCTCTTAAGGCTAGCTTGGAACTTAAGGTATTAAAGAAAAAAAGTTCTAGATTAAGGATCTTTTGATAGTTTTCTTAAAGGTAAATAGATAGAAGGTAAGAAAGATTGATATTCAAGTTTCCCAGGGTAAGACCGATAGGCTTAGCCGTTATCACGTTTTTAGAATGTGTAGGCAGTTTTCCATGCGAAGGGGTGTAATCGAACCAATCAAAGAGAATCCCCAACCTTTAAAGATTCCAGATAGCTTCAACAACATAGCATAAAAAAAATTCACATCTTAGCCCCAACACTTTCCTTTCATGTAGAGGTTCTCTGGATGCTCACATAACCCACGGCGTCATGTTACACAATTCAGTGGCTAACTGAATTAGGACCTTCCACATCAGTGAATGGAAACATTCTTATCTTTAGATAACGTAAGAGAACTTATTACTTCGCAGATAAAGAGGGATTCGAACCCCTGGTATTTGTATCAATACTTCAATTTTTAAGACTGACTCTTTTAACCACTCAAACATCCATCCCCATCGCTCGCCCCCTTTAGTGCATTTGATTTGCATTCGACCTTGGGTCATTCACTACTTAGATTGGATCCATGCTAAATAAGAAAAAAGTAGTACATCAAGTGCCAATAACTAAAGCGCCAACCTATTCCTCACGTAATAGTCATATTCAAGCTCTTATTCTATTTATTATTTAAAGTTGTGGGTATCTGTCCTGGCTCATAGTTGTTTCAATGTACTAGTTTGTAGTGACAGAAAAGGAATTGAACTTCTTTTCTTTGGGAACTATACCTTTTCATCGACAATAGGTTCTACCTATTGAAATCCTTTGAGTGTCATGCTACAACTATGATTAAAGAATGTAATTCTTTATATTAGATGCTTGTACTATAGAGTTGCAAACTGGAAAGCAACTGTCGTGACATGACAAATAAATGGGTTTGGCTCTCTTGATGATGATAGATAGCTGAATCCAAACTTGGAATGTTACGCCCCATTTATTTTATTACTCAACTACATAAAAATGAGATTATTGTGTAATGTTGTCTTTATCTTTCTAAACTCTCATTATAAACTCTCGTTACTAAGCCACGGTTTATGTAGTAGATCATTGGTCGAATGCGAGTTACATGATTGATCTGTAAGGGACAATCAATGTGATTATATAGTAAGTTGGTAGCTTTCCCAAGATAAAAAGATCTTTATCCAGCATGTCTAAAATTGGTCAATTACATCGATCCATCCTCCTAGTTATAGCACATGAGGATTAGACGCAAGGAATGAATTCAGCAAATAAATTATGAGACTTTTCTTCCCTTAAAGTTCACTAAAATAAGGTAAGAAATACTCAGCCACTGCGCGTCCCTTGATGGATTTTCTAGTAACGTATTTCAGATCAAAGTACACTATATAGATAGACTGATGGACATTCATTGGCTTGACTATAGAAACACATATTCCTAATTGTGCCACCCTAAAATCCAGAGGAAGAAAAATCAGTATTGGGGAATGAAAATGACTTTCTCCTATAACAAAGGACATTTAGTAGCAAAAAGCATTGGCACTTCTGCCTTCTAGGCTAGAACCCTCAAAGCTGGAAGAAAGGACAACCTAGCTCAACTGATTGATTGGTATTGTAGCCTCGCGTGTGAGGTAATGAGCAAGGTCGAGATTTTTTCGATAGATAGACTAGCCAGTCATCCTCTCTAGTATAGGCAAATGTTTAAGTATCCTACTTGTTTCTTTGTGCTGGTCTCCGGAGGTCTCACTAAGGAAGACTGCATTGGATTTTACCTACTGGCACAGAGGATAGGGAAACCAACATGTTCCGATTTCTGGCCTTACACCGAACATCAAATGGACCATGGAATAAATGATGAAATGAACTCTTTTATCTACTGAATCTATAGATATCTTTTTTTTTATCTTCAAAAGGATGGCTCTACAATGTATGCTCCTAAACATCTTGCTACTGTAGTTCTCCTATAAGCCCTTTCAGTCGAGCTCATTCCTCCCCAAGCAATTTCAAACCTCTTTTAGGAGCCACGTTGAGATGTTTTTGGGTATGTGTTTAAAGCCCACTTCCTTCACAATTGAAATGCCCTATTTCCCCAACCGACAAGCACCTACTCCTAATAAGTAGCAATCTCTACAACAAAAGCGAAGCGATCCATGAGAAGAAGGATATCATTTAATTGGAGAATCACGATTGAATCTCCTTATACACTGGGGGAAGGCATAAGTGAATTTTCTAGAAGAACAAAGGATGGGATCGGGAGGATAGAAGTGGATAAATGCCATTTGTTGGATCGTAGCATGCATCAACTCATTATTGGATTCCTCAATCTGACAGGCTTTATTATATGTGCAGGGCTAGTCCCTCCCAGGGAGCAAAACCTGAGAATTTTAACTCAATCCAAACGTACCCATGATATCGAATAAACCATAAGTGAAAAAGAACCATTGTTGGAGCACTTCAGCACTCTAGCCTAGTCACTCCTCAAAGTGGCTTGACAACTCCACATAGATGTGATAGTTGATAACACTGCGAAAAACTCTATGTTTTCATTCTTTCTCTAGTTGAAAATGGATGGATTGGCTAGAACTCATATGGCTTTGTTGTGTTGGTTTGGTTGCTTTGTTGGTCCGAAATGGCATTTTCCCTTAATCATTCTAGGCAAAAGGATTGGTTTCTGGTGCACAAGCCATTGTTTTGTTATGTATTAATTTCATCATTTTCTACCCAGATCTACGTTGATTGGCTTAAAGTATTAGGAGGTTGAGAAGGGAATAATGACCTATCCCCATATATGTTTCATTGAACCCTAGCCATGGCTGCATATCAGTTGCAATCAATAAGTGGGATTTTATTTCTCTTAGATCAGATCTTTCCTTTTTTTGAAAGGTTTTGGACCTAGCGAAAAGGACTTTAAGCCTTAATGCAAGAAAGCGTGAGAGAAGCTTTCCTATGCTATAAAGAATGAGATTTTTTAAAACTTGTGCTTGTTTGCAACGTGGAATAGTAAAGGTTTATCTCAGATGTAGTATTTACGGTATTTTTAAGAGTTAACATAGGATTAATAGGTGAAACAGGCTCAATGTAATTGAGATAAGTTGGTTGATGTGATTGAGAAGGTGAAAGTTGTCCAATAGGCTAAGGGATTTAGCTAAGGAAAAGCTATGTCATCTCATATGCCCATAATAACTTTATAACTAAGCATGGTTCTCTCTTTGTATAGAGCAAAGGGTGAGGCTTCAAGTAGGTCTAACCTCCCTCACTATATCGGTTCCCTGTCAACTAACTAGTACTCAGAGAAAGATTTATCTGGAAAAAAAAATCTTAATAGTTACATCCAATCACAAACTACACAAAAGTTGCTGCTTTTATCCTAGCTCATATGCTTGTAAGGTAATTTTGTACTGACTTCCTCAATTTCTCCACAATTTAAGATATCTGATTCAGGAATAGCTGGTACTATTTATCCTAACTTGTATACTTGTAATGTAATTTTGTATCGATTTCCTCACTTTCTCCACTAGTTGAGATAGCTAATTTAGGAATAGCTAGTACAACTCATTTAACATCATTTGGTGGGAGTTTCAACTTCATCCTCTTGAGCAGCTGAATCTACAATAGCTGCATCATATTCTACTTCATCAACATCTTCGGGTACATACTTTATTCCACCTGGTCTTATGAAACTGACATGCATCTTAGCCTTACTTTAGAGCTAAGATATGATGCTCGCTCTTCCATTGGTCAAAAGGAGAATAGGGAAACCTTCATTCATTAAACAACATGAATTTTGGATATGTAAAGTTTCAACTTTTCCCTTTCTAAAGAACATAGGTGCTGACAGCTGATGGTTGCTGGTCATGACTACTACCAAAAAGCTCCAATGAAGATGAATATTTCACATGGAGGAGTATGCATCTGTATGTTGGGTGTTCTTCCTTCAAGCTTGACTAATAGAATAGGTAGGCCTTTTAGAGAGAAGTAGAATTTAGGTTTGATTTCCCTTAACAACAACCTTAGCTATCCATTTTGAGACTAGTTTATCCTATTAACTAGATGCTTTATCCGATTTGTCCTCCTCTTCATCTCCTCTCAACTACCTGGATTGGAAAACTTCCTATTTTATATGAAATTTTATATGTTTTCCTTAAAATTTGAGTATATTTTTTGCTCAAAAATTGCATTTAATGGGTTTGTTAAGTGATTTTTAGAGAAAGTCTAGACTTTGTTCAGAAATGGTATTATTGGGTCAAAAGACGGAGTTCCTAAGTTAATGGAGTTGAAAGGTGCAACTTTTGGAGCCTTTTATGTGGCACGGGTTGTGCGTATCCACCATGGGGCTGTGCCATGACCCATGTGATTTTCTATGAAGAATTGAGTGTGAAATCGTGAGAAATAGAGACTGACATGAGGTAATGCTCGAGCCTTGCGCTGGACTGTGCGTCGCAACGTAAATTTGATAGCTTTGACACGTTTTAGTATTTTAACTATAAATTTAGCTAAAAATGTCCATTTGAGATGTGTAAGATATTTTTGGAAAGATAAGGGAAAGATATGAAACTTTTATGAAAGACACAAAGTCCAATTTCAACGTCTTCTATCCTTAAATCATCCTGTAATCTTGAAGTATTACCCAATACAAGTTTTAGTAGGAGTTTTAAGTAATTTATTTCCTATTTCCATTCCTATAAGAATGCATGCCCAAACTTAATTTAGTTTTACCCTAGCTATCAAGGATACACAATATAAAGGGTTTTAAAACTTGATTTTAGAAGAGAAAAAGAGGGAGATTGGGAAAAGTTGAAAGGAGATTCTCAACCGTACAAAATAGAGAATTGTTTTAATTGTTTTTTTTATTTTCTCTTAGTTTTTCATCAATTTAGTTCTTGTTAAATATTGAAGTTGAATTTCTCCAAGAAGATTGGGTCTTTCCACTTTTAATTGAGGTTTATTCTTAACTTAATTGCTTTAATTCTCAGTTTTCTTTGCATTAAGGATATTAAGCATGATCTCTCTTAGAATTATTATGAATTTGTTGAGTTCTAAATCAGTCATGAACTAAAATCATTTTTGTCTAGAGATTGAAGCATGAAATAGTCTTAATATGATTAATTATTGTTAAGTTTATTATTATGTTTAACTTTTTCTTGATTGAATTGAATTAATGATTATAAACAATTGTTTGATCACCAATTAGTTTAATTATGATGGAGCGAGAGTGGAAATCTAAACCTAGAACTATTCAATTAGGATTCTAAAATGAATTGGGTTCTTAAGTTTTAGTATTAAATCATTTGATTAATACATGTTTTCTCTATATTACTTCTATGAATGCGTTAACTAGACTAGAATAAGCTCTAGTTTAATTATTATATTGACCATTGGATTGTTAAACCTAAGTAATAGAATTAATAGTTTAATATCATAAAGGATAGACTATGGATTATCAATTTCTCTAGACTTGTTCATATCATTGCATACTCATATTCATTGTATGCTTGCTTTTTAATTTAATTATTTATTTACTTTTCAAATCAAAATCAAAATCCTTTTTACTTTTAATTGTACTTTAAGAAATAAATTAATAAAGCTTAACAAACCATAATAATCGGTCATTAGGAGTACGACCTTGGGTTCTCATCTTGTGCTATAATCGCCCGTATACTTACGATTACTACTTGTTAGTATATTTTAAGGCAAATAAGTTTTTAGCACCGTTGTCGGGGACTAATTTAAAGAACTTTGCTAGGCGTTATTGCTTTGTTTCTTTCTTTAGTTTTTAGTTTACTATTTTTATTTTATATTCCATATTTTGTGAACGGAAGAAGATCTCTAGAAGGAGATGTTCTTCCTCTCTACTGATAATGTGCATAGGATCAGAGTAGAAAACTAAATCCACCTAAAATCATGGCTGACTAGAGGAGATTGATGAAGGAATTCCCAAAGCCGATCATTTGTACGGCTACTTCTTGCATCGTTTGGACATGACTTCTAGAAATTATGAGATGAAATCTATTCACTATAACATGTTGTCATCATTCTATGGGGTGGCAAATGAGGATCCTTTGAATTTTATAGGGATTTGTATTCTATTATTTAGACCATTCCTCTTTAAGGTTTGACTGAGGATCAATTACAGATGAGGTGTTTTCCTTATACTTTGAAAGATGCTGCTAAGACTTGGTTGATGACTTTGCCTCTAATTCTTTAAATACATGGGAAGAGGTTTATACTAAATTTATGCAAAAATTTTACTCCCACCAAAAGACGGCTGACTTGCATACAAAGATTGCTACTTTTAGTTAGATGGAAGGAGAGCCTTTCCATTATGTATAGGAACATTTTAAGATGCTACAAATTCAATATCCACAACATCACTACCCTTTACAATTGTTAAATATATTTTTCTATGACGGACTTACTTATCAAAATCAAGGGATAGTGGATAATGAAGCTAGAGGTTCTATGAGTGAGGTAACCCCCGATGAGACTTTTAGACTTTTTGAGACTCTTAGAACTAATTCCTAGCAAAAGAGTGTGAGGGATAGGCGAGCTATGACAAATGAAATTTCACATAGTTAGGACATAGTAAGACAAATAACTAAGCTCACTCGCTAAGTTGAGATGCTAAAAATGAATGGAAATTCACCCACTAAAGTTTAACAAATGTGTGGAGTATGTGGTATCTTTGGACATGGTGTGAATTTTTATCCTTCTAGTTTTGATCATGTTTCAAGTGAGCTAGAGGAAGCTCAAGTTTTAGATGGATTCCAACCAAGGCTTCAAAATAATCCTTATTCCAATACATATAATTTGGGTTGGAAAAATCATCCTAATTTTGGTCAGAGAAACAATAACCAACCACAACAATTTCAACAACAACACCAAGGTGAGTTTTCTAATTTTGGACAATGGATATCTACTTTAGAAACTAGCTTGAACACCTTTATTCAAGGTAGTACTCAAGCTCAAGAAAGAAAAAATAGAAGATTGGATTCACTTGAGGCATCAGTAATGACAATTGAAACTCAAGTTGGTCAAGTTGCAACCCAATTACAAGTGAACTATAAAGGTGAGTTGCCTAGCCAACCTGAGAAAGCTAAAGCTATTTCTATCATTCAATGTGATCATGATGAAAAAGAAGATCTAATGGTAGAAGTTGAGATTAAGCAAGTTGAAAAGTTGGTTAAGAAAAAGGAGGAGTGTGTTGGTTTAGAATTTTAGCTATCTAAGTATGCACCTCCTGCTTCATTTCCCGCGTGTCTAATGCAAAATCAACTGGACACCAGCTAGTAAGATTCTTAATCTTTTTAAGAAATTACATATAAATATACCTTTTGTTAGATCTTTGATGCAGATGCCTAAGTACGTGAAAGTATTGAAGGAGTTGCTTGAGAAGAAAGAGAAGTTGAAGGAGGTGTCCATTGTGCAATTATTTGAAGAAAGCGCTTGTAATGTTACTAAACTACCTCAAAAACTTAAAGATCTAAGAAGTTTTACTTTTCCATGTCTCTTAGGTAGTTTAAATATTGAGAAAGCATTAGCTGATTTATGTGTAAGTGTTAGTATAATGTCCCTAAAAGTTTTTAAGGCCTTAGGTTTAGGAGAACCTAAACCAACACCTCTCATAATTGAATTAGCTGATAAATCTATTATTTACCATAAGGGGATAATTGAGGATGTGTTGGTTATGTTTGGAAATTTTATTTTTCTAGTTGATTTTGTGGTGATTGATATGGATAAACTCACTTATCTTAGGTAGATTGTTTTTAGCAACTACTAGAGCTATCATAGATGTCTATGAGGATAAATTGACCCTAAGAGTGGTTAATGATCATATTATTTTTCGATTACCATAAAGTTATGCATACTCTATTGCACATCAATAAGTTAAATAATGTGAAACCATTGTTAACCCTAAACCATTTAATGATAAAATTGATTTGGTTAATAGTATTTCTTTGGAGAGTTGTGTTGTGCAAGAAATTAAGGAGCCTAAACCTTATACTCAAGTTAAGAGTTTGCCTTCCATTAGGCTAGAGAATGAATCGGCTCAAGAGTTGGTAAGAATACCAAGTCTTGAAGGTAATGATGAATCCCAAAGTAAAGGCAACCCAAAAATAAGTAAGAAAGGCAATAAAAAGAAGAAAAAATTGAATGAAAAAGGTCATTTTGTTTGGTTACCTAAGTTTGTTATTGATTCTTGCTTGAAAATTTTGAAAGAATGCTGGAATGGAAACCATAGAATGTCTTATTTTAAATATAATAAATTTGGATTCCATGGTGAGATGTTTAAGGCCTCTGAGGTAGGTTAATACTATCTTAGCGTTCAATTAAGACGACGTTAAAGAAGCGTTGGGTGGGAGGCAACCTACTAATTTAAATTATTTTCTAGTTTGTTTTCCTTTTTATCTTGTGTTTTTTAGTTCAGATTTCAAGAGATAATGAACATGTATATGTGTTTTTGGTTGTGATTTGGTAGGAATTTTTTGGTTTAAGGTGCTAAAATAAGTGTGTGGATATCAGATGGAGAAAGACAACAAAGGCATGTTTTTTTCCTCCTTTCTTTTTATTGCTCTTTTCAACACATTGGGGACAATGTGTGAAATAAATGTGGGGGGGAGGGGAGAGAAAGCTTATGCTTATTTTCTTTATTGCCTTAAATTGTTGATTAGTTTGAACTCAAGCAAAAACAAGTTTTGACTATGAGGTGATAATTTGATAATCTTGTTTGAGTTGTGTTTTTTGTCAAAATTTTTCAATTTTAGCTATTCTTATAGGTCATTATTTTAATTTCCTTAGTTAATTACTGAATTTTGAGTTTGGAATTTAAAAGTAAAGAGTTTTCCTAATATTATTAAATGATTAAAATTTGAAGTTCTTGTTAAAAGTTTGAGCATTTTGATTTGATTGTTGCATGGTTAAAGTTGTGGCAAAATATCTTTAGTAATTTTAGGAGTTTAATGATGTCTTTTCGATATGACTTGCATTTATTGCTAAATATTTTGAAAAATGCACAAAAAGAAGAAAAAAGAAATAAGGAGCTTTGAAAATAATTTTATATTCTGCTGGTTCCTGTTTTGGGCAAAGTGAAATAAATCTAAAGGAAATATAAATAGTGCTAGTAGCCAGTTGATGTAAGTGATAAGATGAATAACTAGTGGTAGGCACCACAAAGTGTTTATCCTCGCATCAAAAGGCTAATGACATAATCAGTTAAGTCAGGTTCCTTGATGTGAATGAAGAGTGAAAAAACAGTACATGTGCTTAAATGTTGCATGATATGTATTTTATTTTCAAAAAGGTTAAGTTGATTCCTAAACATGGAATTTATTTATTTGATTTTAGCTTTGCTGCATAAAAAGAAGTTTTGCTCATTCATTTAACCCAAATTTTGATGCTTGGTTATGCTATAATGTCATTAAAATTGTTGAAATTGGATTCTAAGTTTAAAACTTAGTTAATTGATTAAGTAAATTTTGAATTTGATTTATTTGAATAGTTTGATTAGAAATTTTAAAATTTGTTTTACATAGCTTGATTGAGAGAATTAAGTTATATAATTATTGTCATTGTTCGTTTTTTGCTTTAGGACAAGCAAAAGCTTAAGTGTAGACGAGTTATTTTGTATGAAATTTTATATATTTTTCCTTAATATTTGAGTATATTTTCCCCAAAAATTACGTTTAATGTGTTTGTTAAGTGGTTTTTAGAGAAAGTTAGGAATTTTTGCAAAAACGGTGTTATTGGTTCGAAAGACTGAGTTCCTAAGCTAATGGAGTTGAAAGGAGCAACTTTTGGAGAATTTTGGAGCCTTTTTATATGGCATGGGCCGTGCAGTGACCTGTGCAATATTTTGTGAAGAATTGAGCCTGATATCATGAGAAACAGAGATTGGCAAGGATTGATGCACGGGTAGTGCGTCATAAAGTAAAACTGACAACTTTGATACATTTTAATATTTTGAGCATAAATTATGCTATAAATGTCCATTTGTGGTGTGTAAGATACCGTTGTAAAGATAAGAGAAGGATCTACAACTTTTATGAAAAACACAAAGTCCAATTTCAACATTTTCTTACCTTAAATCATCTAGAAATCCATAAGTGTTACCTAGTACAAGTTTTATTATGAGTTTTAAGTGATTTATTTTCTATTCCTATTAGAATTCTTGTCCA
This sequence comes from Codiaeum variegatum, assembly GCA_948294925.1. Classification (NCBI taxonomy): domain Eukaryota; kingdom Viridiplantae; phylum Streptophyta; class Magnoliopsida; order Malpighiales; family Euphorbiaceae; genus Codiaeum; species Codiaeum variegatum. The sequence continues at coordinate 15,207 of CAOJBK012964093.1, forward strand.
AACTTAATTTATATTTACCCTAGCTATCAAGGATGCATTATATAAAAGAGTTTTAAAATGTGATTTTATGAGAGAAAAAGAGGAGATTGGGAAGAACTGAGAGAAGATTCTCAGCCGTACAAAACAGAGAATTGTTTTAATTGTTTTTTTTTTTTTTTGTTTTCTTTTAGTTTTTCATCAATTTATCTCTTGTTGAAGATTTAAGTTGAATTTCTCTAATGAGATTAGGTTTTTCCACTTGTAGTTGAGGTTTATTCTTAACTTAATTGCTTTAATTCTAGGTTTTCTTTACATTAAGGCAATTAAGCATGATTTCTCTCAGAATTATTATGAATTTGTTAAGTTTTAAATCAGTCATGAACTAAACTCGTATTTTTCTAGAGATTGAACCATGAAATAGTCTTAATGTGATTAATTGTTGTTAATTTTATTATTAGGTTTAACTTTTTCTTGATTGAAATGAATTAACTATTATAAACAATTGCTTGATCACCAATTAGTTTAATTAGGGTTTGGAAGATGAAGCGAGAGTGGAAATCTAAACCTGAAACTATTTAATTAGGATTGTAAAATGAATTGGGTTCATAAGTTATAGTATTAAATCCTTTGATTAATGCATGTTTTCTCTACATTACTTCTATGAATGCATTATCTAGACTATAATAAGCTCTAGTTGAATGATTGTATTGAACATTGGATTGTTAAACCTAAGTAATAGAATTAATAGTTTAATATCATAAAGGATAGACTATGAATTGTCAATTTCTCTAGACTTGTTCATATCATTGCAAACTCATATTAATTATTTGTTTGCTTTTTACTTTAATTCTTTATTTCCTTTTCAAATCAAAATCAAAATCCTTTTTACTTTTAATTGCACTTTAAGAAACAAATTAATAAAGCTTAACAAATCATAATAATCGGTCCTTGGGAGTATGACCTTAGGTTCTCATCTTGTGCTATAATAGCCTGTATACTTGAGGTTGTTATTTGTTTGTATATTTTGAGGCAAACGCTTCCATAATAACCGGAGAGCATAGAATAATAAATAGTTGATCGATAGAGAAAGGAATTTGCAAGGTGTGATCTCTAGCTCTAAAAGACCGATAAATTCATCCAAACTAGCTATACTAAGGAAGAATCAGGTTCTTTCATTTAGTGCTATAAACTCCTACACACCTTATTGAGTGATAAATGAGGAAAAACCTACTTGGTTAATGTTTACCTCAAAATATACTAACAAATTGTGACCACAAGTGTTTGGGCTATCGTAGCGCCGGATGAGAACCCAAGGTCATACTCCCAAGGATCTAAAGTCTTATCTTAGCATTATTATTTTGTTTCTTAATTGTGCAAATTAATGTAAAAGAATCTTAAAGTTTTTGGTTTTTGAATTTGAAAAAGAAATTAAAGTAAATCAAACAAACAATGAATGTGAGTATGCAATGGTATGAACACGTCTAGAGAAATTGACAATCTATATTCTATCATTTATGATTTTGGGCTAAAATGCACCCATTGTCCCTCAACTTTCAATAAGTTTTAAGGTTGTCCTTAAACTTTAATTTACACCACAAAAATATTCAACTTTATTTTTGTAACTTACTTGTTCTTTTAATAAAATATTGATCCCAAAACTTTTTAAAATTTTATTTTTTTCCACCGAAAATAAAAAGAAATTTTCATTTTAGTCCAACAAAATTTTTTCTTTCTTTTAATTACACTTAGATCCCTAAAAATTTTTATAATTTTAATTTTTCACCACAAATAATTTTAAGTGTTGGTTAAACTCATGAATTAAATTTTAAAAGAAGAATCATTAACTCCTGGAAGAGTGTGTAATAATATTAAATACTTTTTTTTATTAAAGAAAGGCAAAATAATAAAAAAATTATTGTGATCTATTGAAAGAATTTGTGAATGGGTTAGAGATACTAGTGATAAAACTAGGCTAGATTCTATTTTAGTAGAACATATATTTGACCCTAGAGTTGAAGAATTTCTCACAGTAATTAGGACAATAAAATGATTAGAAAATAAACATCCTTTCTTTAATGATTTGCCAATTATAGGACAAAATATACCGAATATAGATCATAGCTGGAGTGAAGAGCTAGCAAAAGATTATTTAATTTGGAAAAGAGCACACTTCAGGAAAATTGACTTTTTTTCTAGCAATTCTTTCATCATTTAAGATAGAAGAAATTAATAGTACATCTACATAAATAGTAGTAATTCTAAAAGTATGGCAAAACTAAAAAAGAGTCTGAGTTTAGCTCCTATAGGAGTGACTTCAATTGCAAATGTGCATGATGAAGTGAGTCATCTCCTTAAGAACCTCTATACTAAGGGAAGATTAGGTGATTTACCATAACAAAGAAAGGAATTAGCATACCAAGTAGGAAAACTAGTGAATGAAAGACTCGATGTAGTACAGCGAGAAAAGGCTTTGAAAAAATTAGTAGAATCTTCAAAACCTATTTTTGAAGAAGATATCCTAAAATTAAGGAAAGAAAAAATGGTTCCTTATATTACTGATCCATATATAAAAGCTGGTAACCAAAGTAGTGATGATTTGGCCCAAGATCTTAGAAAATATCTGGGATATATAGATGATAGAATATTTAATGAGCTTCTTGCCACAAAAAGGCAATGTACAAACCAAATTATCCCCATAAAACTAAAGTAGAATTTGTACCTAGGGATAATTCATTAAGACCTGTACTAAGCCCTACAGCTTTTCTCAATTTAGATTGTGAACAACATGCATCTAAAAGGGTAGATGAGTGGATTACCATGGTTAGGCTTACAGCTAAATCAGGAAGTTACACACCTGAGACCACCTACGAATTATGTAAAGCAACCTTGGTAGGAAATGCTCAAAAATATTAGGACAAGCTTCTAGTCCAATCCCTCATTAAGGATAAAATTAGAAAAGTCATGCTTTCTGATGAAGTAATATCCATAATTGTAGATTCCCTAAAAAGAGATTTTTGTAGTATCTCAATATCAATAAAATCCTTAGAGAGAGAATAATCTCTAATGGCATTGATGAAACTACAAATCTATGACGTGTTATTTTGAAAATTATGTATGTGAATTTCAAAAATATTATTATAATTTAAACATCAAAACTCAAAATCACATATCAGAAATGTTCTTTGCTAAATTTCCAGAACCTTGGCCAGAAGTAGTAAAGACGGCCTACCAAATTCTCTTAAAAGAAGTTAAAATTGTTGAAGGTCTAGGAGGAAGAATTCAGGCGATTAAGTATGCCATAAAAAAGGCATGTACTAAACTCTAAGTAAGGCAAGATGCAAAATGTCTCCCTTACTTGAACAAGAGTTGTTGTTCTTAAATAGAATTCATTCCAGGTAGATATGGTTGTTCTAGAGGAAATGAATCTAGACATGAGAAAAGATATTCTCCTAAAAAGAGAAGGTTCAAAGGATATAGAAAAAGAAAAATATCAAGGAGAGAAATAACTGAGAAAAAATCCTCGAATAAGCTTATTAGGTTTATTAGGAGAAGAACTAACTTGAAGGACAAAGACATGATAGAAGCCTTTAAGAAAAAAATATGGTAGAGCTCTTAAGTGTCTTCAAGGAAAACCTCTTAACAATTGTTCTTGCTACTATATCTATGGTTAAAAGGAACATATAGCAAATATTTGCCCACAAAAAATAAAATGAAAAGAAAATTTGAGAAAAGTTTTCTTTGAAAATGAGAGTCTAGAATATGAGCCCATCGATGAAAATGAAAACTCAGATATAAACTGTGAAATAGATTTAATTTATGAATTAGTTTCTAAACATGAAACTTAAATAGATGAATCTGATTTATGGATAGCCCAGTTATTAATGATGATTAACCAAGAAGGCACCATAGATTAAGAGTTGAATCCTTTAGAAAATTATCTAGTGCAGGAAGAATCATTCCAATACGATGACACATATAAGAGTTACCTAGAATGAAAACTCCCAAAGGTAGACATCAATACTATTTAAAGTAAATCAAAATTTAATTTTAGATAAATAGTTGATGTCTCCCAAACTGAGTCAACAACTCAAGTATCTAGTACAGAATTAGATACATTGGATGTACCTTTGATAAATTTACCAAAATCAAAGAAATGGTAAATAAATCAAAGGGAATTTACCGATATATTCATATTGGTTTGGTCTAACCAAGACTTATTACATTATTCAATTTACCATCAGATAGTCCTGTGATAGAAGTTGTGTTAGATAAAAGATGGAATCTATTTCAAGATCAGTTAATATTAGGTGTATAGACTAGTTTGGCTCATGGCCCAGTCTGGTTTCAATCCAATCCTAATTACATGATGTCTTTAAGTGATAGGTGTTTGGTTAATTCATTAACATTAAGAATCAAATCTCAAAATATGAACAGGATGAGTTCCTATGCTAAATATTTAGCATATCATACTAGGATTATATTTAGGTTAATAAATACCACTAATCCTGGAGTGAGGAACATCTCAAAAATAACTGAGTTGTTTGATGAAGATTCAAACAATTATAAAAAATTCCATAGAAAGGAAATCAATCCTTTAGAAATAACTTGGCCAAAAAGTTAGGTTCTGCAAGAACCAACTGAGACCTCTAGGTGTATAGGATCTTCTCAAATCTTTCAAAGGGGTGGAAGAATCACTTTAAGTTTAGAAGAACCTATGAAAAATCTTAAAATTTTTTATCCTCCTAGAAGATAAACTTCTATCTTACCTAGGTCATATTCTCACATAGAAACTATTCCTAGGAAAATAGAAGATACTTCGAGAAGTGAGGAGGATGTGCCATCATCATCATCTTCTTCTTCAAAAAAAAAAACAATAGAAAAATTATAGAATATAAAACCCTCAGTATTCCTTTTTATAAAGATGAATAAAATAAGGATAGTATATTGGTTATTAACCATGTACAACTAATTCCTGAGGTTGTAGAAGAAATCCAAAAGATTTCCAAACAACAATCTATTCCTCTTAAGGATATATGGGAAATAATGTGTCCAAAACTCATTGCATCAATAAGAATATTCAGTAATAAGGAACCTAGTTTGAGTACTTATATTTTCTTAACATTTAAATTTCATATTTATTATGATTATTCTCTAGATTTGTTAATTGACGCAGGTGCAACAACTAGCAGTGCTAGACCCAATGCACATCCTAATGAATGGTGGAAACCATTGGCCCAGCCTATGATACTTAGAATGGTAGGCAAACAAGAGAACTTGGTAACGCATTATGAACAACAAGTTCCTGTTGTTATAAGTGGACAAAGTTCACCATTGGTACAATCCTTGCTTTCCTTGAATTAGATACTGATATCATTTTAGGAAATGCATTTTTGAAAGGACAAAAAGAAAACAGAACATTGGTGCAGGATGAAGATTATATCTCTTTAGGGGGTAAAAGAATTGCATCTCTGAAAAATCCTAGATTAAAGTTAAAATTTGGTTTTTATCGAGTAAAAACTTTAGAGTTGTGTGGATCTATTCCTTATGAACTAGCTTTCAGAATGAGAGCACATCGTGATGAAACTTGGATAGATTGTTTAATTGGTGAAAATCCAAATGGTACTTTATGGTATGATGAAATTTATGTTAAGGAATGAAGTGAAATAGAAAACCTATTACACAAAACATTCAGCTAAAAGGAACAAAATAGGATAGGTTCCTGATAAAGTTGGCTGATAACTTTAGTGATGATCCATTAAAGTTATGGGTTCTAAATGGCATTACAACCATGCTAGAATTAAAAGATCCTAGTACTATCATTCATAATAGAAATATAACATATACAAATGAGATGATAGAGGAATTTGATAAGCAAATTCCTGAATTGCTAAAAAAGGCTTGATTAGAGATAGCGATAGTCCACATTCTAGTCCAGCCTTTGTGGTAATTAACCATGCAGAGTAGGTGCGAGAAAAAGCACAAATGGTTATAGATTATCATTAAGTAAACAAAGAAACAAAAGATGATGGCTATAAGATCCTCATTGCAGGAGATGTAATTAATAGAGTGAGTTTAAAACAACTTTCAATTTTTTTTTCTAAATTTGACCTTAAAAGTGGTTATTGGCAGTAAAAATGGAAGAAGGTTCTATGCCACTCACAACATTTAATGCCCCTAAGGGGATGTATGAATGGCTAGTTATGCCATTCGTCTTGGAAAATGCTTCAGGCGTATTTCAAAGTAAAATGGACAATGCCTTTAAAGCATTGAAAAAATTTTGCGTGGTCTATATAGACAATGTGTTAGTTTTCAATCAAAATGAAAAAGAACACATGAATCACCTTGCACAAGTGACTGATATCTTCAAACAAAAAGGTATGATTCTATTTGATAGAAAGACAGAATGGGTATAAGAGAAAGTAATTTTTTTAGGGATAGAGATAGAAAAAGGAAATATTAGGTTAAAAAGTCACATCTCAGAAAAACTTATTAACTTTCCTGATGAATTGGAAGATAGAAAGCAGGTGCAAAGATGTTGTTGCCTTGCTAATTATTCTAGAAAGTTTGTGAAAAATCTTTCCAAATTTTTAGGAAGAATAGCTAAGAAAACATCTAATAAAAACCCTTGGTTATGGGAAGATGAAGACACTCAAGCAATTATACAGGTAAAGGAATTAATGAAAAATTTACCAGCTGACAGTGATGAGTTAGTCTTGGAGATAGATGCTTTAGATAAGTGCT
>CAOJBK012964432.1:0-17585 GCA_948294925.1 Codiaeum variegatum
GTGATATGTTATGCTAGACGCCACTCACGACTTATGGGACTAAGTGTGTAATTAGGTTAACACACTTGGTGGGAAGAAAAGAGTTTTCTTTATCCCATTTCTAATTAGAATATGAACCTATCCCATTAGCTTGTATGAATCATATTAATGATTAATTAAAGAGTTTAATTAATTATTAATGATGATTGAATTGAACTCGTAATTAAATTTACAAAGATGCTAGTATGTCTTAATATTTAATTCACAAAAGAAAAATTAAATTAAGTCATAGTTTGTATGAGATACAAATGGGCATGACTAATTGAAATGGTTTTGGACAAACAAATAAAATAATTAAGCTTAACATGAGATGTTAGCTTAATCCATATTAAATGTGGTTAATTAAGGTTTAAAGGTGATTCCTACTGATTATATGCTTAATCTAGTTGACTAAATGACTAATCAAATAGTCAAGCTTCAATAGGAACAAATAACCATATTTCCCAACATGTTTCTTTAATTTAAGGAAAAGTTGCTGGAGAAGTTATGGGATATAAATAGGTTGGCTTCATCTTAATAACAACAAGTCACTCAAACCTAAAGGATGAAGAAGAACTATTCCTCTTTTTCAACCTTGGGCTAGAGAGAGAAACTCTCTAAGAGTTAGAGAGAGAAAGCATGAAATTCACACAAAATTGTAAGAATAAGTTTATTCTGAAGAAGAGTTCTTCAAACACAAACTCTTCTTTAATTGACCTTTGAGAAAGGAGTGTGGAGAAGCTTTCAAGTCCAAAGCCAATCCCCGAGTCTCAAGTTCTTAAGTAAAGGAGTAAGGATCAAATATTTGGGTAACCAAAGAGAGACGATTCAAGCTTCTTGAAGAGAATTAGAGAACAAGATTTTGAGAAAAGCTAACTATGTTTCAAGCTAGAGGCTTCATACTTAAGTAGCATAATGAAAGAGGGCAAGAGGTTTTCTTACTTCAGACCTTTCTTTGTTCAACTTATGTTTTGTACACAAATTGGTGAAATATCCTTGGCTGAAGTTATGGGTCCAAACCTTGGTTTAGACATTTATCAAAGAGTTTGATAAATGACTAAACCGTCTATGTTAAAAGAGTTTTAACATAGAATTAATTTTCAAAGAGTTTGAAAATTTCTAATGGTGTTGTTAAAAGAGTTTTGACAAAATGTTTTATACTCAAATCCTAGGTTATGACAATATTTCAAAGAGTTTGAATAATTACTTAACCTAATTTTGTTAAAAGAGTTTTAGCAAAATTAAGTTTTCAAAAAAGTTGAAAATCATAATTTGAATCCCTCTCTATTAGTTTTCTCCATTTTTTCTTCTGTTGCATGACTCCGTAACATTTCCTTCAAGTGGTAGCTAAGCTACCCAATTTGTTGTGCAAAACCATGGTTGTGTTGGTGTGTTTGTTAAAGGCAAAATTGTCAAAATGTGCTAATCTTAGATGTCACAGACAATGTTAACGGGTGTGGCGATTGCCCGTGAAGAAAAAATTAGCTACTTCCTATTCAGTCACAGCCAATGTTCATGCCCGTGAACCCTTGACGTGAACGTATGGTTCTGTACCTTGGCAGCAAGATATTTTCTTCAGTCACGGCCTTTGTTCATGCCCGTGAGTGGAAAATAATGTCCTATATTATTGGCAGTGAGCTTTTATGTGGTCATAGCCAATGTTCAAGGCTGTGATGATTACCATGAGGGTCATCATGCCCATGATTTTTGCTTGTGACTGGTACATAAAAATCTAGACTTTGGCAAATTGCACATCACAACTAATCCTCATGCCGTGATGATTACCCATGATGTCATAGTGATTTGGGATTATAAAGTTTAGTCTTTTAATACAAATTTACTTATCTTAAATAGTTTAGGATGCTATTTGGCCATTGTCCAATGTCTCTAAAAATCATATTTGGACTTCAAAGAAATGTATATAAGATATTCAAGTATTGGAAGAGTTCTAAAAGGTTGAAGTACCTAAACACATACCTAATGCATAATAGAATAATCTTTTGAGAAAAACTAACTATGTTTCAAGCTAGAGGCTTCGTACTTAAGAAGCTTAATGAAAGAGGGCAAGAGGTTTTCTTACTTCAAACCTTTCTTTGTTCAACTTGTGTTTTGTATACAAATTGGTGAAATATCCTTGGTTGAAGTTATGGGTCCAAACCTTGGTTTAGATATTTATCAAAGAGTTTGATAAATGACTAAACCCTCAATGTTAAAAGAGTTTTGACATAGAATTTATTTTCAAAGAGTTTGAAAATTTCTAATGATTTTGTTAAAAGAATTTTGACAAAATGTTTTATTCTCAAACCCTATGTTATTGCAATGTTTTAAAGAGTTTGAATACTTTCCTAACCTAATTTTGTTAAAAGGTTTTTAGAAAAATTAAGTTTTAAAAATTATTTTGAAAATTGAAATTCGAATCCCTCCCGATTCGTTTTCTCCATTTTTGCTTTCGTTGCGCGACTCCATAATGTTTCCTTCAACTTGATCTATCTTCCCTTTTTTTCATTGCTTGAGACCTCATTTTGTCTTTCTTCTGGAAATGAGGACTTTGAGATGAAATCTACCAATGCTTGGGCTTTAATGCTACTCAAAAGAGATATTACAGACTATATTTCCATAACTTTACTGACTAACATAGCATCCTTCATGAGGTCTTTAGCTTATGCAATGTTTTTTGCAATGGTTTTTCTGTGATGATAATTCCTTGATGGGCTTGAAGATAGATTTTGAATTTCATATAGGATAAAAGTAGAAAGTAAGAAAATTTTTCAATAGGACTATAATTGAACTCAGCTATCTGTAAGACCTTACTGAAGTAGTAAATCAGCTTCTGGACCCCTCTTTCTTCCCTAACCAAGATTGCACTAGTTGCTATGAGGACACTCATAAGTAAAAATTTTTCACCATGCTAGGGTCTACTTAAGACTTTCTCTAATTTTATATGTTCCTTTAGCTCTTTGAAGGCCTTCTAACAATCTTTAGTCCATTCAAGGTTACACTTTTCCTCAAATTCTTGAAGAATCAAAAGTATCTCTATGCTGACTTGGACATGAATCTATTTAGGGAAACCAATATTCCACTCAAATCATGCACTTTTTTCATGTTCTTTGGTCTAAGCATATCTAGTATTACTTGGACCTTTTCTAAGTTAGGTGTGATCCCTTTCTCACTTACTTGATATCTAAAAAACTTCCCCCTTGGATGAAAAAGGTACACTTATTTGGGTTTAACTTCATCCGATAGTGGTTTATCACTACGAAGGCCTCTTCCTAATTCCTAATATATATTTTCAAATCTTCAGCTCTTTATAATCATATCATTTACATATGTCTCTAGGTTTCTTCATAATTGTTCCTTAAAGATCTTGAGTACCAACCTCTAATATGTGGCACCAATATTTTTAAGCCCTAAGGGCATGGAAGAGCAATAGTACATACTCTTTTTTTATTATGAAGGAGTTCTTCTCTTTGTCACCCAGATGTATCTTTATTAGATGATAGGCTTGCTTTGCATCCAAGGATGATAAGTACTTGTACCCTACCTTATAGTTAACCAGTTTGTCAATCATTGATAGATGGTATGAGTCTTTATGGCAAGCTTTATTGAGGTCAGTAAAATCAACACACATCCTGTAGCTATCATTCACCTTTTTCACCAACTCCTTAATCGCCAACCATTTAGGATACTAGACTTCTTAGATGAATCCTCCGGCAGTGAGCTCGTTCACTTCTTTGTTAATAATTGCCTACCTTTCTGCTCTAACACACCTTTTTTTTTACCTTATAGGCCTGAATGAAGGATTTATGTTTAGCTTATGGGTAAAAACCTCGGGGTTAATCCTCAACATCTGTAAAAATTCCCACATGAAGGTCTTCTTGTGCACTACTAAGAACTCTTTCCCTTCCCCTAAATGAATATTGCATTTACCCTTAATTACCTTTTAAGCCTTTCTACCTCAATTGGGATGTTATCTAACACTGCATTTACCCTTAGATAACTCTTTAGAGTCTCATCGTATGGTCTCCATGATCTTTGATAAATCCCATAAGATAACCCTATTTGATCAATCTCTCTATCTCCTTCATCAAGTTTTTGCAAGTGTCTGTGGTGTGCCTATGGGTATTGTGAAACTTGTAGAATTTTAATTTATTTATCTTCTCAGGATCTCTTTTCATTAGCTTTAGCCTCTACCAAATTACTTAGTCTTAAAATGCAACAAACACCTCCTCTATCTACGTACTAAGAGAGGTTAATTTCAATGCATAAAAGCCTTTTTTTTAGCTAACTCTTTTTTCTTTGGTGAGCAAATTTTTTCTTAGGACCCTCTTGCATCCTGCTTCTTGTTTTTTTTTAAAGAGACACATCCTCACTCCTTCTCTTTTAGGCGATTTGACTCACATGGACTGCGTTGTCTTTCCTGATGTACTTCTGAGCTATTGTCATGGCATCCTCTAACTTTCAAGAAAGATTCTTGAACAAGTATTTTAAGAATTTTATGTGCATAGCGCACTTCTAGAGGGCCTCCATTGCCCTTTGCTAGTCTAGCTTGATTGCTTTCAAGGTTTCATTATTGAATCTTGCTAGAAAATCCCTTAATAGCTCATCACTTCCCTATTCAATGAGCTTTAAGACATGTGTCTGCATCTCTATTGGAATACTGGATGTAAACTTTTTCATAATTTTTTTTCCAACTGATAAAAATTTTCAATGTTTCCCTCTTCCAAATTATCATGCCATCTAGCCGTAACACCATCCAAGGATCCCATGAAAGATCTACATAGTGCTTCATCACTACTGTTGTGCGATTCTATTACATGCTTATAAATAAGAATATTAGCTTTTAGATCAAAGAATACATTATAGTTGGTGACGTTAGGAGCTTTGAATTTCTATGGCATATAGTACTCAACAATCCTCCTAGTGAATGGGGATAAATATTTTAGGGTCAAGTTTCTCTCTTGATCTTTCTTATTTCTGACAGACGCTTTTGTACACTACCTTACTACCTCCCTAACATCTTGAAATTATGGTTAGATGCCTCTTGCTCACTTTTCATCCTTCTTCGGGATTTGGACCAATGCAAATTCCTTCTATCATCACACTTCCTTCTAGGGCGACTTTCTATACTTCTCTTTCCTTCGGGTCTAGACTCACCTATTTCTTTTATACTCCCATCTTCTTCCCTTCTACTCCTCCTAATTCTCTCATCCCTTCTCCTCTCTTTGCCTCCATCTTCCCTATTTTTTAGTGGAGGTTCATTGGTTCCTCTTACTTCTCTTATTTCATATCTTAGTCTTTTTTATTGTTCCATGTTCCTAGTCTCCTTCTTTTTCTTGAGGACTTTCAAATAAATGCTATCTTGTTGTTCTTCCAAAGACAGTTTTTGAGACATTATTAGTTGTTGAGTTAGAATGTTAACTATATTTACATGATATTTCCTCCAAATTTAATGCAATTTTCATGATTTTAGAAAACTTATTTCTAAAAAATTATTCAATGTTCATATCTTTAAATTTGAATTAATACTTGTTGTTAATTCATATATTAGGTTGAAATATATGGCAAAAAGAAGGAAAAATAAAGAATCACAAGATCAAATTTTGGTTGCAAGTGTAAAGAATTAAAATCTCAAAGATGGAAAAGTGCACAGGGGTCGTGCACCTAAACTACGTAGGGATTGTGCACTTTGTCTACAATTTAAGGTCTAATAAGTTATATTGAAACCAAAATAAGGGAAATCTCAGAAATACGAGATTTATTTTATTAAGGGTATTTTGGGGCATTAAAATGTCATCTTGAAAGATAGAAAACCCTAAAAAACATAATTGTTATCATATTTTTCCTATCTTTTCAACTTCTTATCCTCTTTTCTCTCAAATAAAGGATTGGAGTTTTTAGAGGCTCAACGGGGCTTTTGAAGAACTTGAAGATGAAGAAAATGGCCAATCATCTTCCATTTTCAAAGCACTTTAGAAATTCTAAGAGTATTTCTAAACTATTTCATCTTTGTTTTATTTTATTATATTTTTCATTTGGGTTTTCTTAGATTTTTGTAGAGATTTTATTTTCCTTATCATGAATACCTAGATTTTAAATCTAGGATTTTGATGGATATTAATTAATATATTTTAATTTAATAATTGTCATTTTCTTTGTTTATTTGTCTGGGATATTTGTTATCTCTTTTGATTTATGAGTTTGTGAATACTTGATCACCATTAACAAAATTCTAAGGCATTGTGAGATGAAGCAAAAATGGAATTGCAATGTTAGTTCATGGAAGAGACAAACTTAAGATTTTATTACATAAAAACATGGATAAACATAGATGGCTATTGATTAAATCTCTGTATTGATTAATGAGTCCGTTTTAATTATTGCAACCATGAAAATAGGTGTAATGTTAATTTGGAAATTGGTAAATTAGCTTGAAAGAGTAATTTGTTTAGTTTTGTGAGATTAGCCTTAAAATTACCCAATTGAATAGATAAATGAATTTGACGTATATATTCCATTATATTATTAATCAATTGAAGTCTAAATCCTAGGTTGCTTTAATTATTGAATTTTAGCCTTAATTCTTGATTTTAGCTCTTTTAAGTAATTTTTAGCATTTTAATTATCTTTACTTTAGTAAGTGATTTGATCAAATATTAGAAATTATATAGTAACTTAGTAGTCAAATAGCCTCCGCACGGGATGATAACTTGATACTCCTTTTAAAACTTGTATTACAATCGACTCATGCATTTGCAGTAAGGAAATAACACCTAACATTAGTTGGTTGCCCTGCAGGGTTGGCTCTTTAAAAGATACAAAAGAGGATCCGGTGTACTCATGCCATTTTGTAAGGCCACAGCTAACTCTGAGGGTATATTAGTTAAGGCTTAGGGGTGGATTTGTATAGGTGTTGGACTGTTGATTCTGTCTCATAAAGTTTATGATACTTTAAAGGGGTGAGGCTAAGTCAGATCTTGGAGAAGTGTTTATAGGTGGAGTTTCTTATGGAGCATTATTTGCTGGATTATTAGTGTATGGAATATTTGTGACTTTGGACTCGACTTCTCGAGTTTTTTCCATTTTAGACTTCTAAAAGTTGTGCAAGCTTAGCTTTTAAAAAAGAAAGAAAAGTCTATGTGGCTACTCTCAGAGGAAGAAAAGAAAAATGAATGAATTTGAGGTCAGGATAGGAAATCTATTATTTCCCATAGACGATGCCAATGTGATGAGCCTGAGCTCAACAATCATCTAATCTTTAGATTGAACTTTGTTCGAATTCCTTAAAATGAGCCTATAAAATATGCAAATGTAACCTAGAGGACCATGTTGTATGCTTAGAGAAGACATTCTGACGTTCAATTCATTATTCATGGGTCGCAATACTCTTGAGTTCTTTAGAGCTCTTGAGAATAGGAAACTATGATTTTTCAAAGTAAGGATAATTGAACATATCTTAAAAAGTGTTCCATAATTACCTATTTATAGTGCTACAGGTCATTCTACGGTGGACAGGTGGCACCATATTATTAAGCCAAATGGTGAGTAATAAGAGGAAAGGATAGAGATCCCCCCTAAAGGAGGGACATGTGTCCTCCTCTGTCAGGTGAATATGACTTGAATCATGAGGTATAATGGTGGTGTGTCTCAGAGAGGTGACTTCCAGTAGGGCCCACCATTCTTATTTTAAAGGAAGTTTATTAATATAAGATATGAAAAGCAAGAGTATGGATATTATGTTAGTTAGTTGACTTAAATTCATATTTTCTTTACTATTTGAAAAATGAGTATTTTTCTAGGGAGTTGTTATAGGCACTCCTTTTTTTTTGTTATTGGCACTCCAATAATATGAAAATATGAAAAGAATGAATGTGAAAACTTACCATTTTAGTCATAAATGGAGTGCCAATAAAAAAATGGGGAGTGTCAATAACATATCCCGTTTTCTATTTGGGAAAGGGTAAAATCTTTTATTTGGAGTAGTTACTAAGTAATTGATTTGGAATATGAAATCCTAAACTTGTTGGACAAGTTTAGATGGTTATAAATAGGAAACTAAAAAGCTATTTTGTGAGAGTAGTACTTTTGAGGTGTGGGTAAATACTTAAGAGTTATTTCTTGGAATAATTTCTAGCTTGTGTTGACAGTTTTTTCTTCTAGTTTATATGAGAGGGGTTATACAATAAGTCACATGTTTATAATTAAATTGTATTATAATTATTTTCTCATATAGTGAATAAAATAGATCTTTCTGTGGACATAAACAAGTTTATACCAATCCGTGTAAATCTTGGTGTTGTTATTTTTCTTGACTTGGTTTTATTTTTTCTTTATGTGCTTATTGTTTGATTAATTGAATTTTTTTTCTCAAAAATTGATATCCGAGTGGGTCGCGATCAATGGTCAATAAGTATGACAGGTGGTTCATCACTTTTTACCATTGTAAAATTTGATTAGAAAAGCAGTTTCACTATTTGGACAAGAAGGAAGAAATATCTCCTAGTTCTATAGGGTAGCAAAAGCATTAAAGGGATAAACAAGGTTAAGATAGGAAAAAAGAGTGATGAAGATTGAGAGCAGCTAGAGGAAAAGTGTTTTAAGTAAAATACATCTTTTCAATGTTGATAACATTATCAATAATGCTATTGAGGAGAGTTCTATTGCAGAGATTTGGGATAAATTAGAGAAGATTTATTTGGATAAAAGTTTGACCAATAAATTTCCCTAAAATGGAGATTATACAAGCTATAAATGATGGAGTCAGAAATCTGGTGGAGAATATGAATGTGGAAATCTAAAACATCAGTTTCAATGGTATTTAGATCAATTTAAAAAGATTGATGTTAAGATTGGGGAAGAAGATAGAAACTAATACTTTTACCTCAATCTTAAACTCTTATGAGAATTTTGATGACTTGTTGATTATGAGAAAGGATAATTTGACTATGGATATTGCACAAGATTTATCTCCAAACTAGAAGGAAAGCTAAAAATGAGGAGAGGATAGTGAAGCATTGATTTTTTCAAAGTGCAAGTTAGAGAGGGAAGCCACATGGCAAGGGTGAATCTTAACAAGGTAGGTATTTATCTAATCTTTTGAATTTGGATGACATGCAATCCTTCAAATGAAAAAAGTATGAACACTATAGAATGGATTGGCCAAAGGGCAAGAAAAAGAAAGATGATGAAAGAAATTAGTTTCTCTTGCTTGGGATGATAGAGATGCCCATGTAGTTGTTAGTAGTCTATGCCCTAGAGCTTACACTCAGCATGTGAATGTAAATGAAAACCTAACTAGCTTTAGTGTATATGTTCTTTAAGTGAAAACATTCATTGTAAAGAACATATATATCTCCCTTAAGTATTTTGTAGGGAATATATTCTCAAAGAGTTTGAGAATATGAGTGAAAGATTGCCCTTTATACATATGCTTTAAAGGTTGTTCATGGTCATAGGATTATTGGTATGGACGCCATTAATCTGGAAGACCATCACCTCTGTTGTCATCCATGATAAGTATGAGATACTTATTGGTATGGAGGTAATGAGTCTCATGCTACAAACATTTGATATTGTGACAACATGTGAGCACACTTATGAGATGAGTAAGTTGAATAGTGACTTTAGATGGTGGATACATGGGTCGTTACCTACTAGTCAATATAGCATCATCTAGATCATGATTGTACATATAATCCTTAGACTTGAGGTGACATGTTATGTGGCATATTGGTGGTTATGGTTTGTTACTGCTTACATACTGATGCTCGTCATGTATTGGTATAGGGCATGTGGTAGTCGTAATCAATGGTATGTTGGGATAAGTATTTAACCAAGAAAGGATTCATTAACTTAGGTAACCAAGGAAGGAATCCTATGACTTCAAGTTGTTCTTGATATGTAAATCTCTGGCTAAAGTGGATAAGGTTCACTAGAAAGAGTTTCTAGTTGGAACAGAGTTTATCAAGAACTCAAACCTAATAGAGATCATATGATGTAGCACATAGGGTTTAACTTCTTCCATGACCCTAGCTAAGATTAGGAATCCGTAATGAAGGGATTCGAGTGCACGCTATTATGATCGAGAGGTCCATAATCATGGAAAGCTAGACATCAACCACAACTTATAGGGCTAAGTGTGGAATTAGGTTAACACACTTGGTGGGAAGAAAAAAGTTTTCTTTATCCCATTGCTAATTAGAATATGAACCTAGTAAGTCACATACCAAATGGTGATTCCAATTAGCTTGTCCATATCATATTAATGATTAATTAAAGAGTTTAGTTAATTGTTAATGATGATAGAATTGAACATGTAATTAAATTTACAAGAATACTAGCATGTCTTGTTGTTTAATTCACAAAAGGAAAATTTCAATTATGTCTTAGTTTGTATGGGATACAAATGGGTATAACTAATTAAAAGGGTTTTAGACAAACAAATAAAATAATTAAGCTTTACATAAGATGTTAGCTTAATCCACATGTGATGTGGTTAATTAAGGTTTAAAGGTAATTCCGATTAACTATGGCCTTAATCTTATTGACTAAATAACTAATCATAATCAATAAGTCAATAAGACACAATTCCACTTTTTCCTCCTTAATTTAAGGAAAAGGAAAAGAGTGGGTGTGGACTATAAATGGAGGCATGTCTTCATCTTTTTTACTTAGTGAAGAAGTGATAGAAATAATCACTATTCATCATCTTCTTTCTCTATCATATTCTCCAAGAGATAGAGAGAGAAGCTCTCTAAGAGTTAGAGAGAGAAAACTTCAAATTCACACCAAATTGTGAGAGAAAGTTAGTTTTGAAGAAGAGTTCTTCAAATACAAAATTATCTTCAATTTGAAGGGCGAATACGAAGTTGGATAGCGGAAGCATAGAAAATCTTTCAGAATTTTCCAGCAAATCTATTTTTTTTATTTTATTTTTTGCAAAAATCAGATGTTACTCGATTTTTTATTTTCAAAACTTTTATAAAATATTTACCATGTTAAAACACTTTCGACATGGTTGTATTTAGATATTCATTAAACTCTTTAACAAATTACTAAACCCAAAGATGAACTCATATTCAATATCAAAGATCTTTCCAATTATTGTGCAAAACACAATAGAAACAAAGAAGTGTTAGAACGTATAATAAACCTCAACTCCCTCCTTCGTTTAGCTCCCCAAGTGTGAAGCTCTAGTTTGACTCATACCGAAGCTATCCTTGGCTTGTGTCTCCTTTCCTTCTTGAAGAAACTTGAACCATCTCTTGGTTACCCAATTTATTGGTTCTTGCTTCTTGCTTGAGAATTTGAGATTTTAAGGATTGTGTTTGGACTTTGGTTAAGAACACACTTGAAAATTTAAAATTTCTCTCATTAGTTCTTAAGAGTTTCTCTCTCTAACTTCTTGAAGAAGGAGATGAATAATGAAGAAAATGTCAAAGTCATGTGTTCAAGTGTGGCCGGCCAAAGAATTGATAAAAGCCTACTAATAAAGCTAAGCCTCTTTCCACCAAACTTCCTTAAATTAATTAAGAAAGAGTAAGTCAAAGATGATGGCTTCTCACTCCATCATCCTTTGACTTACTTGACTTGATTAATAATCAATTAATTAAAGTGATTAGGTCAAGTAATTAGTAGTAATCATCTTTGCCTATAATTAATCACATCTCATGTAGATTAATTATTATCAACCATATTCCATATCAATTTAGTCATGCCCATTTGTATCCAATACAAACTATGATATAATTGAATAAATCCCATAATAAATTAGACTTCAAGATATACTAGGATCTTTGTAAATTTAATTACAAGTCTAATCCAATATAAGTTAATAATTAATTAAAATCTTTAATCAATTATCAACATGGTTAAATACTAAGCCAAATGATACACTTTATGGTACGTGACTTGATAGGTTCATGTTTTAATTAGCAATGGGATAAAGAAAACTCTTTTCTTCACTCCAAGTATGTAATCCATAGTTCATACTAGTCCCATAAACCGTGAGTGACGTCTAGCTTAACATATCACGACTACCTAATTAGAAATGAATGTCGGTGATAAATCCTTACCATTTCATGGACCTCTTGATTATAATTACCATGCACTCAAATCCCTTCATTATGAATTCCTGATCTCAGCTAGGGTCATAGAAGAAGTCAAACCCTATGTGCTAGATCATATGACTTCTATTCGATATGAGTTCTCGATAAACCGGTTCTGACTAGAAACTATTCCAGTGAACCTTATCCCCTCTGGCCAGAGATTTTCATATCAAGAACAACCAGAGGTCATAGGATTCCTTCCTTGGTTACCCAAGTTAATGAATTATTTCTTGGTTAAACACTTATCCCAACATACCACTGATTATGGCCACCACATGCCATATACCAATATGTGACTAGCATCGGTATGTAAGCAGTAACAAACCATAGCCACCAATGTGTTAGATAACATGTCACCTCAAGTGTAAGGATTATATTCATAATTACAATCTAGATGATTAAACATTGATAAGTGGACATGTGTCTATCATCTAATGTCACTGTTTGACTTACTCATCTCATGAGTGTTAATATGTTGTCACAACATCACATGTCTGTAGTGTGAGACTCACTACTTCCATACCAATATGTATCTCATACTTGTCATGGATGACAACAGAGGTGACGGTCTCTCCGAATTAATGACGTTCCTACCAATAATCCTATGTCCGTGAACTATCTTTAAAGTCTATAACAAAAAGAATCTGTCTCTAAATTCACAAACTCTTTTAGAATAGATTCTCTTACATAGACCTTAAGGAACATATATACATAATACATTGAAATGAAACTAATCATTAAATGAAAACATATATATTAATAGCAATTAATGGATGAAGATTACAAATATATATATAAAGTACAGACTCTAGGGCATACGCTACTAATGCAATTAACCTTTGAGAAAGGATTGTGGAGAAGCTTTCAAGTCCAAACCCAATCCTCAAGTCTCTAGTTCTCAAGTAAAGGAGCAAAGATCAAATATTTGGGTAGCCAAAGAGAGAAGATTTAAGCTTCTTGAAGAGAATTGGAGAACAAGATTTTGGGAAAAGCTAGGTATGTCTCAAGCTAGAGGCTTAACATTTAGAGAGCTTAACGAAGAAGGGTGAGAGGTATTTTTGCTTCTAACCTTTCTTTGTTCAATTATTGTTTTGCACACAATTGCTGAGATTATCCATAGTTGAAGTAATGGGTCCTTTTATAGGTTTAGGCACTTGTCAAAGAGTTTGATAAATGAATAAACCATCTATGTTAAAAGAGTTTTAACATAGAATTGATTTTCAAAGAGTTTGAAAATTTCAAATGATTTTGTTAAAAGAGTTTTGACAAAATGATTATACTCAAACCCTAGGTTAATGCAAATTTTTAAAGGGTTTGAAATATTGTATAACCTAATTTGTTAAAAGAGTTCTAGCAAAATATAGTTTTTAGAAATGTTTTGAAAACTGCAATTCAAATTCCTTTCCCTTAGGGTTCGATTTTCCCATTCCTATTAGTTACTTCCACTGTGCTGCTCGTATTTCATCCTTCAAGTAGTATCGAACCCACTTAATTTGTTGTGCAAAACCATGGTTGTGTTGGTGTGTTTATTTGAGACAATTGTTGTGAAATTTTGTGTCACGGTCTGCTGTCACGGCCAATGATTGAGACTGTGAGAGTTGATTTCACATGGTTTAGAGAAGCAGTAGCTTCTCACGGTTTATGTCACGGCCCATGACACTGCCCATGAGAAGAATCTGTCATTTGAAAGTGAGGACAATGGCTTCTTACGGGCTTTGTCATGACCCATGACAGTGCCCATGAGAAGACTTGTCACTAAACAGAAGCTTCTCACGGCCTATGTCATGGCCCATGAGAAGAATTCTGCCTCTCATGGTCTGTGTCATGGCCCGTGACAGTGCCTGTGAGAGCACACAACCTTATGACAATTTCTCAAAGAGTTTGAGATTTTTTCTAAGCCTTCAAGTAATGTTTCTAATGAACATAATTGGACTTCAAAGATGATTTTAAGTTGTTAAAATCATGAATATGAGATATTCAAAGTTTGGAAGAGTTCTAAAAGGTTAAAGTTCCTCAACGCATACTTAATGTATAAGAGTTATATGTTTGAGTATTGTATTGTCTTGGCATGTATGGATGGTCATGGACTTTTAACTTAAGAAATTGCATTGTAGGGCATGCAATATTTTTTTATTACCTAAGGGATTATAATTAAGATTTAATTACTAGCTTAGGATTTCAAATTCATTGAGCATAAGTGAATTCATTTCTTTGTAATCTCGCCTTGGTATGCTAAGGATACATATGTACACATGAGATGTGGAGATGCAAAAGCAAAAGAGGGTTCAACCTATGAAGATACCTAATGGGAGCATGAAGATTAGAGTAATCTTAGAATGCTTATAATTTGATAAACTAAAACCCATACTCATTCCTTATAGCTGGGAATTGAGGCCTGAAGTCCATGATCATGCCTATATGCATTATTGTCCATTTTATTTATATGTCTATGAGATATATGTATGTTGCAAGTGATGCATATAAAATGGATAATGTGCAAAGTGAAACCTAATTAATAACACCCAAAAATCTTTCAAAGTTTTATATTAAGTTATGGCTCTCCATTGGAGAAATGAATATTGGAAACATGTTTTCGAACTTGTTTTCTTGAATTCATTGTATAACATGAGATGTTTTGAGTATGATATACATTGTATGGCAAGAACGATAATGCATACCTGAGTTGTATGATGTTTAAATCGTCATACTCACTGGTCAAGTGGGTTTGACTTAATTAATGTGAAAGGATAAGAATGGCAATATGTACCTGAGGTTGGAAGCATTAAGAGCCTATAGATTGAATCTCACATTATATGTGATAAACAAGTGTTGTTCACCTGCAAGAAATCAATCCTTAGAAGATAATATGTAGCTTACGGGATTGATGAACAAGAGTTGTTCACCATGCAAGATTTCAATCGACCCACTAGAGATTTACCATAATGGAATCTTTGTTTCCTATTTTGGAAGTGTAGGATTCTCTAAGTTAGTAGGAATACTATGTTGATTAAAGACCAAATCAAATAGTAGATTTATGTTTCACATAAAATAAAATGATCTTATTATTTTCTATGATTAGTCTTATAACTCTAGGGAATTCCATCCACTAAATAAGCATAACTAATGAATAAAATTCATGGGGCCAAACTATGTGGATTGGTTGGGAACCTATAATTTTTCCTAACTTATGAGATAAGTACAAATAAAGAAATACACATAGGAAGCTTCTCACATAGCAAGGAAAGAGTTTCCATTTCTTTGGAAATTAGAAGTATGTTGTTAAAGGTATTTAGAATACCTTGAGGACAATAGTAAGAGCAAGAGATTAATGAACCTTGAAAAGGGGACAATTTTCAATTGTTCTACTTCTAATATGACATATATAGTTCATTACTATAAAGTTTGGAGAGATAGGAAATTAATCCGATTATTGGGACAAGTGTTGTTTCAAGGGCAATTAGATTAAACCATATTGATATGAGATATCAAGTTTTGTTGAAAAACATTTTGTATGAACCTAATGTCATTAAAATATTATTTTTTGATTAGTATGAGTTCTGAACTAAAACTTAAGAAATATGTCTCTATTATAGTAATAGAGTTATTGACATGGGTCATACTTAATTGTTTTTATTATGAGATAATGGAACAACAAAAACATAACCAAGCTTAAGTAATATTAATACCATGGTTAAAACCTAATCCTAATTCAACAATTAATTTAGTCTCTTAGAACTAGGTCATTTAGCTAAAGATAAAGATTCTAAGGTTTGAGAATATGGGGATCCTAAATAGGAAGTGAACCTACTCTGACTTATGAATCTTACATCATAGGCAAAAGTGACTAGATCACCCTTTGTTAGACAAAGTGGAAGAGCAAAATGAATTTTTTGAATTCATATATGAGATGTATGTGATCTATTTAAAGAAGTGGATTAAGGAGGGTATCTATGTTTCATCCCATTTGTAGATGATCTTTTGAGATTAGAGCATGTTTATTTGAAAAAAAGTGTTTCATCTCATTTACAAATGATCTTTAAATATTAGAGCATGTTCATTTGATGAAATATAGGCATGAACTATTTGAAGAGTTCAAACGATTCATGAACGAAGTTGAAAAACACACATCTAAAGATATTGAACCATCGATGGCATCGAGGGAGTAAATCATTTAGAATGGAGTTTGGAAATTTCTAAAACACAAATGGAATAATATTAAATATCTCTTTTAAAATGCCATAACTAAATGGTATGTCTAAAAGAGATCGTACCCTATGAGATAAGGTACATTTAATAATGAACTATAAATGTTTGCAATTTCCTTTATTGAGATTAGTAAGTGAGGTAGCTCTATATATTCTTAATAGAATTTCATCCTAAAATGTTTCAAATAAATTCATATGAGATATGGTACAATAACAAGTCTTATGTTTGTTAAGATTTGGAGTGTTTGGCTCACATTAAAAGGCTAAGAAATAAGACAATTGGATGAGAAATCCATTAAAGATAGGTTTGTTGGATATCCTAAAGGCGGTTTAGGATTCTATCATTATTTTTTATAGGCAAACAAGTGTTGTTAGCCAGGTTGTCCTTTTCTTGAGAAAGAGTTTCTTCAAGAGAACGACATAGATAGGAAAATAATATAGGATGAGTTGTCATCCAGAGAGATCCAACAAAATGATCAAGTAAAATTGATCAACCCCGTGAATAATTTTTCCAATTAATAATGTATCCACTCAAAAGACCGTGAAGAGTAAGTAGTGTATCTCACCTATCGGAGAGATACATGTTTCTTCATAGGAGTGTACAAGAGTTGTTCATTTATGAAGAAGTTGATTAAGAGTTGATCCTACTGGGATTGAGGAAACTATATGAGATATAGATTCTTCAAAATGGTAAAGGCTATGAAATTTAAATGGATTCTGTGTATACAAACCAAGTCTATGAACTTGTAAATTCACCTAAGGGGGAATTCCTATAGGATAAAAAGGAATTTCAAGTGAGAGATTAGCGTCGACGGAAACATGACAACTTTATATGCAAACCAAGTTTGTAGACTTATAAATCCACCTAAGGGGTGGTTCCTATAGGATAAAAGGAATTTCATGTCAAGGATTGGAGCAAACGGAAATGTTCTAACGTTCAAAGAAAAACTTATAGTGAAAACATTTTGCTACAGGAAAAAGGGTTTACCATCTGGTAACCTACTTTCCAAAACTATGCTTAGATCCATAATAATTTTATCAGCAACTACAATGCACTATGAATATGAGATTTGACATGAGATGTTAATATCTCTTTTCTTGATGGAAACATTAAGAGAACATTTTCATGGAACCATCTAAAGGTTTAAAACCTAAAGAAAGTTCCAAAGTGTGCAAGCTTAAGAGATCCATACATGGTCTTAAGCAAACTTTGAGAAACTAAGTTTCTTGTTATTGATGAGGTAATCAAATAATTTGA
>CAOJBK012966030.1:0-10993 GCA_948294925.1 Codiaeum variegatum
GGGAATATAAGGGTGCAATTGAGACGATCTAGCTCTGGTCATGCACCAACTTGAAATAAGATAGAAGATGAAAAACAAAATTAAATACAAAGAAAAGAAAGGCTAAATTAATTGCTTTAGATTTATTACTAATGTTGATCGTAATAAAATAGAACAAAGTCCCTGGTAACAACGCCAAAAACTTGATGCATGTTCAGCCGCAACACCCGCAAGTGCACGGGATCATATCTAGTAGTAAAATCAGAAAGTTTAGGTATCGTTCTCCCAAGGAACTCGTTAGTTTAATCGATCAAGAACCAACTCAATCTCCTAGTCTATTGTCTAGTTAACAATAATCGTATGGTTTATAAACTAATTTTTAACTATGGAAACTAAAAAGAAACTGAACTTGCGATTAACAAAATCTAAAGAAATCAACAATCAAATCTAGAAATTCAGATGGATTAAGCCATCTACCTAGACTTTGACTCATTTTACTCAAATCATACGTTCAATCAACAAATCAATGAATATGTAGTTAATCAGTAAGTGGGATTTTTCACTAGATTAGATTTAAATATTTCTCAAGTAATTAAACCCCTGATTTCCTAAGTAATAGGATAGGAATCTCTTCTCGATCCTATTCAATTAGAAACGGCATTAATGTTCCATTGAAAAATATGTAAAACCTTAGGAGTTTGTGAATCTACCTTCGACAAACCTATTAAGTTTTTTAGTGTTCTATGTCTAAACTCTTTATCTCTAGTAAATTTTAAACAACACAAATCAAGAACAAGCATGCAATTCCAATTGATTTACGGAAAATCAAGTATCAAAAAGTAAACTTAATGAAAAACCTAAACATTCATTGACCAAACTATTGATCATTCCATACAACCGAGTAATACTCGTCTAATCTAGGTAGATAAATAAAATTAGTTCATAATCAAATCAAAAGAACAAGCAAAAGATAAGAAATAACATAAATCCATAAAGTTCATAAAAACTGAATGAAATTCCAGCCAAATCCTTGAAGTTCTAGCTTTGATTTGAGTTGATGATCTATACCAACCTTGAAATCCATCCTTGATATGTTTTTCTTATGTTTCTAAAGCCCTAGATTTACTTTGGATGAAGTTAGATCGTGTTTGAGTCACCACACCTCAGTCTCCTTAAGGCACTCTACTTTAAAATCTAAACATTCACACTTAAATACATCTCAGAATGCTGGCATGGGCAGCTCCCACGACCCGTGCTAGTACCTATGCTAGCCTTCTGTGAGATATATCTTGGGATTGAGAGGAAGACTGCTCTCATGGTCCCTGTCACGACCCGTGATGGGGACCGTGAGAGGATACTACTTCTCTCCCTTTTTCTGGCATGGTCCATGCTTCCTCTGTCACGGCTAGTGCCAATGGCCGTGACAGCATTCTGTGCTTGGGGTGGTGAGGCAGTAAGCTCTCACGGTCCCTATCACGGCCTGTGACGGGGACCGTGGGAAGTTACTGCTTCTCACTCCCTCTCTATGCTTACTCCCATGGTCTACATTCCCTCTATCACAGACCGTGTGGTCTGCCGTGATAGAGGATTGCTTTCCAGCATCTCAGCCTTGGCACGGGCTGCTCTTATAGGCCGTAAGGCTACCCTAAGCCTTCGTTCTTTGCTCTGTTTCGCACATTTTTTTCTTCTTTCGAGCTCGAACTTTGAACTAATTCCTCCTAGATTCGGAGTTTGATTGATTGCTTAAAAATGGCTGAAAACACTTAGAACAAACAAATTAAATTCAATTTAACATGTAAAATCATCAAGAATATAGGGGTAAAACATTGTATATTTTGCTAGTTATCACTAATCTTGGTTATTATGCCATATCAACTTATGGGCTTGTTTGATGTTGAAGTTTATGCCATGTGAAGCTTTGACCTTGTCAAATTGTTAGCCTGGCAGGTAGTTGTAGTAACTTTTTTGATGTAGGCAGAGACCTTCTCAAGAGAATGCCCCTAGATATGCTTTGGATGAAGCTAGCATTTCAGCTATATGATGCATGTTGTGTATGTCCTATTGTGGGTCTTTGTTTTATACAAAACTTTGTATTTTGCAAAACTTTGATGTTTTCAAATGAAGTTTTGACTTTTCGTCATTTCTATTGTGTGAAAATTTTATTTTGAGAAACAAAATATTTCATGAGTTGCTCCCACAAATAGAGCCATACTTCAGCCACGTGATGCAGAAACCTGAGCCAAGTAAATCAAATCAACCTCAGAAAATATGGTATGAGTGCTTTGCCAATAGTCAAGGGTGTTAAAATAGACTGGGACTTTCTAAATGTCTATATTAGGTTTTGGGATCTAGTTGATCATGTTTTTGGCTTTAGTGTTGGCATGGACAAGATGTGTCCAGTTTTCGAGGAATTTTCTACTTTGCTGGGTTTTGAAACTGAGGCTGACCTGGCGGTTCTAGTTGATAAGGTTGGGTATTTCAATTCATTTAGGAATTTACTGGATTTGAGTACAAAAGAGGCTTCTAGTATGGTGAAGTATGACTTCGTGAACCTGCCTGCCATGACTGACATGTTTTGGGATATTTTGATAACCCGTTTTGGGCAGCTAGAAGGCTGAAAGCTTTTGCATTTATTTTAATAGCTGACTATATTTTTATGGACTCAATTGGTTGGGGTGATACAAGGGTGTCTGAGCTGATACCCTAGATGGGTGAAGGGAGGTCTATTACGAGCATGATTTTGGCTGAAACACTGCTGAGCCTTGATTGTTATTGCAACTCGAAGAGAGCCTTGGACTATTAGTCCTATTATACTCCAGATACTTAGTTTCTTTTCTACTGATTATGCTTAGGTGTTTATGAGATTATTCTGACCCTTATGCTTTGCTTTTCAGATCTGGTTGAGAGATCATCTTAAGATTGTTTCAGCTTCCATACAAAGGGACTATTTTGCATCCTGCTATTGCACTAGGATGATTATTATCCGTTTTACTACTGAGAATGGTTGGATTAGCTTGCTGATGGAGCCGAGTCCTTCTGACTTGCTTTGGAGACCCGATTGGTAGAGTTAGGGGATTAAACACATGTATTTGCTTGGTTAGACAGAAGTGACATGGTATCAAGCTACTAGGGTCCTTCGACAGATGGGGCATGATCAGGATGTGCCCCCAGATGGTCCACTTTTTGAGACTTCCATTATGAATGCCAAAGTGGCTAAAAGCGTCCTTAAAGGCTGGATTCGAGACTTCATTAGGGTGCTGTTGATTCTAGGTGATGACTATGGCAAGCTTCCAGAGTACATAGATCGAGGCATGTTGGCATAAGGAGAAAGCAAACCGTTATGCTATTTTGACTGAGATTGAGGAGTGAGTCTGATTCTAGATTAGAAAATAAGACTTTTGTTTTTTTTTGGTTTTTGTTTCGCATATTTTGTTTTGGATGTTCCAAAAGATGAATAAAACCTCAATAAAATGCATTTTATTTTTATTAAGCGCTAATTTCTGCCTAGACCGCCCTTTCGAGTTTTCAATCTAGCGAGCTACCTTTATTGTTGACTAGACCACATTTTTTATTTTTAGTTTATCAGGGTGTACCCTAACGTTTGCCTAAGCTACCCACTTAGATTTTGAGCTTAGCGGGTTTCATTTTTTTTTGATTTATTTTCTTTGTTTATTTTTGCATGCAATGTTAAAGAGCCTAAAATGAGATGAAACTTTCAATTTTATTGAATGCTTTGAACTATGCCTGTAAAAGTTGTACATATCCCCTTCCAATAGATTTTGAAAAAAAAAAGAAGTACATGGTAATTTTTGGAGAATCAGTCCATGTAGTTCTTGTTACAGAAGTGTGATGCCAAATGCATGCCAGTTGCATGCTCTTGCAACAAGAACTCTATATGTAGTACTTCTTGAGTTAGTCGAGATTACTTGGATGAGTGAATTCATTGTCATCGATGTCTATCAGCATGACACCTCTGCCTGACATGGTTTTCTTGATGATGAAAGGCCTGCTCCAAGAAGATCTGAACTTGGGTAAAAGGATCAATTAGTCACAAAAGTTTAGTAGGTTTTCTATTTTGGTCACTAACCGTGAAAAAATTCATATTTGGTCACTAAATTTTATAATTTTTTCATCAGTTAATCACAAAGATTTGATGGCTGGATTTGCTGATATAGCATGACATGTCTCACACTTTTACTGATAGTATTTGACACATCAGCTGACACATAGGCAAAAATTATCACGTCAATATGACGCGTGACATTTTCATTTTAACATATTTTTTTAAAAAATAAAAAATCACACCTAATACAAAATTGACACGTGTTGGCGAAATAAAAACCTCTTCTTAAACGCACGCTCACAGCACAGTCGTGCTTTTTCTTCTGCGATCTTTTTTCTAATTCTACCTCTTTTCTTCTTCAATTGATCAAAGAGAAAAAAAGAATAGAGGATTCAAAGGAATCCAAAGTGGTAGTGAAAAGAGAAAAAGCGGATCCATTGAAGAAAAGCCATATACAAGTCGAACTCATTTCTCCTATTCCAAAACCACCATCTGAGTAAGAGTAGAATGCACGAAAGACAAGGAAAATCCCAAGGCTAAAGAGAAAAAAGATGAGGTTTTTTAATTACTTAATCTCACTTAACAAAATTAATTTATAATTAAAGAATCGTAATAGTTAATTGTGTTGATTTTATAGCCTCCTTTGGTCAGAGTGGTGCTAAACGTTTACATGTATTGCGAAGCTTGTGCAATTGGACTCGAGAAATGGATAGGAATGGCAATGGGGTAGGTCGGGGTCGGGTTACGCCCAACACGGTCCCGACCCGACCCGACCCTCCAGTCCTGTAATCCGGCGGTTTTTTTTCTTGCACCGTAATCTGTTCCGTCCCGTTCTTTTCTGTCTTGTCCCGATCCGACCCGTCAAGAATAAATATTTTTATATAATAAAATAATTAAAAAATAAAAAAATATATTAAATTTATAATTTAAAAAAGAAATATAAATTAAATAAATATATATTTATATATAAATATAAAATCGGGTAGGGTCGGGTAGGGTTACGGGGTGGGAAGGACCAAAACCCGGTCGCGACCCGTCCCTGTATTTTTTTTATACCGACTTAATCTGAATCCGTCCTATAATCCGGTAAACTATTAAAAAATCCGTTTCTTTCGGTCGGGTCGGGACGAGTCGAGGCCATTTTGCTATCTCTAGAAATGGATACAGAAAATGAAAGGCATGACTGCTTTTTCATTTTTTCTTTTTTCATTTTCAAAAAATTTTAAGGCGCCTTTGCTCATTAATTGTTTTTTGGTTCATGCAATTTATTTTCTACTTTTTTTTTTCTTTTGTTTTAAAGATGAGATTAGGTGGTTCACAATTTTGCCTTTTTTTAAAATTGTTCTCAGAGATTATTAAGTTATTGTGTTTACACTTTACCACCTTCCTCTAATTCTTGTAATATTGTGAGAAAAAAATGGAAGAAGGACGATTTTGCCTTTTGGGAGTGTGCGTTTAAGAAGGGGATTTTATTTTTTCTAACATGTGTCAATTTTTTATTGGGTGTGATTTTTTTATTTTTTGAAAATATATTAAAATGAAAATGCCATGTGTCATGCTGATATGGTAATTTTTTGCCTATGTGTCAGCTGAGTGTCAAACATTGTTAGCAAAAGTCTGACACGTGTCATGCCACGTTAGCAAATCCGGTCATCAAACCTTGAGAGCAACTAGTGAAAAAATTGTAAAATTTAATGACCAAATTTGATTTTTTTTACGGTTAGTGACAAAAAAAAAAAAAAACTAATAAATCTTTGTGATCAATTGATCCCTTTAACCATTTGAACTTTTCTCGGTGGTCTTGTACAAGTTGTCTAATTTCTTTTAAGACAATGTCACTTTCTTGGAGTTTGCGATCCTTAACTCTTTTGCTAAAATGCCTGGCTAGCCTTAGTTGATAATTTTGAGTCTAATAAAGAGCTTATAACCTTTTTTCATTGATGTGGTTAAGTTGGTCGTAGTAGGCATATTGCCAATCAAGTTCAGTGATTTGAGCTTCTTGAGAACACTTACTGACTGGATTTTCAATTCTATGGGCATAACTGCTTCCATTCTATAAACCAATGAGTAAGGCTTTGCCTTAGTAGCTGACTTATACCCAAGAAGGGCGTTTGGATAGTGTTAGTGCCAGGTTTTGTGATTACCAATCATCTTCTGAAGGATGTTCTTGAGTGCTTTGTTAGCAGCCTTAACTGTCCCATTAGTCTGGGGTCGATAAGGAGAAAACTAGTGGTGTTGTATCTTTTCCTTTTTTCAAAAGAACAACTACCTCTTTCTGGAAGTGTGAGCCATTGTTCGAGATGATCTCAAATGGAACCCCATATCTTGAGATGATATTTGTTTTGATGAATTGGACAACCTTTTTTGAGTCAAGTACTTGGTAAGGAGCAACCTGCACCCATTTTGTGAAGTAGACAATGGCCACCAAGATGTATTCATGGTCAATTGAAGACTTTGGTGTGATTTTGCCAATGATGTTGATGCCCCATATGGTGAAGGGCCAAGGAGTTATGATTGGATTAAATGGTGAAGGAGGAAGTTTCTAAAGCTTGGCCTAGATTTGACACTTGTGACATTTCTAAGCAAATTATGTACAACCTTTATCCATTGTGAGCTAGTAGTAACCTTGGTTCATGATTTTATATGACAATGCCCATCCATTCATGTGCGTTCCTTCCTCCCCTCCATAATTTTCTTCCATGATTCTGTTGGCTTCTTCCTCGGATACGCACCTTAGATGAATGCTGTTCTAAATCTTCTGGTAAAGAATGTCTCCTCTTGGGATGTAGTTACTAGCCAATTGTCTTAGAGTTCTCCTTTTTTATTTGGAGGCCCCTACAGGATAGAGTCCTTTTGCAAGATAGTTGTAAATGTCCCAGTACTAAGGCTTTTGTTCAACCTCTTGGATGTGCAGGCAGTGAGATGCTTATAGAAATAGGACGGATAAAGAACCCTTCACGTATTTCAATCATCGAGGCAAGGGTTGCTTGTGCATCAGTGAACCTATTTTGTATTCTTGGTAGGTAATGAAAGGATAAGTCATCAAAGCTAGTTGCCAACTCTTGGAGTCGCTTATGGTAAGGAGCCAAACACTCTTCTCAGAATTTCCATCTTCCCAACGCTTGAGAAACTATCAGGTTAGAGTCTTCACGCATCTCCAAATTCTTGATATTGATCTGGATAGCTGCCTCTTATCCAAAAACACAAGCTTCATATTCAGCTTTATTGTTTGTTACCTCAAAATCTAGTTTGATTACCAAAGGTAAGCTCTCGCTAATAGGTGTATGGAACGCCATTCTAGCGCCATATCCCTTGTTATTCGTTGCACCATCGATGAAAATTTTCCATGTTTCTTGTTAAAGGAATAAGATTATTTATTAGGAAATTTACGTTCTTCCCAATGATCGTCTATCAAGGCAAGGGCCAGTTGATCAGCAATGACACTGCCTTTGATAGCTTTTCTTTGCACATACTTGAGATCGTAGGCTTCCATTACTACCATTCATCTTGTCATTTTACTGTCTAGGATAAATTTTTCCATAAGGTACTTGAGAGGACTCTTATCAACGAGGACATGTGTGATATATGCCCCCAGGTAGTGCCTTAGGTTATGACATACCCAAACCAAAGCTAGATAGAGCTTTTTGATATAATTGTACTGAGCTCATGTGCAAGTATTCTCTTACTCAAGTAGTAGATTGCATTTTCCTTTTGAGAGTCAGGAGCATTTTGTGCTAGCATGGCATCTTAAGTGATTGTGAGATAGAGCAGGAATGGTTTACCAGGCCTGTGAGCTGTAGAACTGGCGATTTCAGAAGGTATCACTTGACTTGTTCATAGGCTTCTTGACATTGTTCATTCCACGGCTTCGAAGAATCCTTTTTCAGTAGATCAAATATATGACTATAGGTGTCTACTAGCTGATGAATGAATCGGCTAATGTATTGTAGGCGGCCTAAGAACCCCCTTATCTTTTTTTTTTTATGTTTTAGGAAGTGGCATGTCAAGAATTACTTTAGACTTGGCAGGATCAATCTCAGTTCCTTTCTTACTGACCATATGACCAAGGAACACTCTAGATGAGGCTCCAAATATACATTTAGCAGGGTTGAGCTTGAGATTAAACTGGAATTGTCTAAGGAAGAACTTCTCCAGTGCTTGTAGATGTTGTTCAGCAATGGTGCCCTTAATGACCATGTCATCAATATAAACTTCTACTTCTTAGTACATCATGTCATGGAAGATTGTGGTTGTCATCTTCTAGTAAGTGGCTCCATCATTCTTTAACCAAAATGGCATTACTCTGTAGTAGTAAGTACCCCATTCTATGATGAAAGCTATTTTCTCTTTATTAGAAGGGTGTACCAGACTATTATTATATTCGGTGGCTAGATCGGTTAAGGAAACCATTTCTGAGCTAGCTAATGCTTTTACTAGCAGATCAATGTATGGCGGAGGAAAATCATCTTTAGGGAACGTATTGTTCAGATCACAGTAATTCACACACATTCTAACCTTTACTTCTTTCTTTTGTACTAGGATGATATGGGCCAACCAAGATGGGTACTTGATTGGTTCAATGAACTGGTGAGATAGTTGCTTGGACACTTCTTCTTTGATCGGGAGGGACCATTCAAATTTTATGCATTTGAGTTTTTGTTTGACAGGCTTACAATTCGAATAGCTGGGAATCTTGTGGAAGACGATGTTTGGATCAAGGCCAGTCATGTCATTGGGCCTCCAGGCGAAGTAGTCTTCGAACTTTCTGATCATCTCTTTTGTAGCATTCATATTTGAACATGCATATGTAATGAATGTATTTTCAGGAATGTCATGTGTACCAGTATTAATGGGCTTTTTAACTGCATTTTTTATTTCATTTATTTTATTGTTCTCTTTTCCCGGTTGATTAAGGTCAAATTCAAAAGTTGGAACATCAAAAGAAAATAAAGAGATATGATCATAACAAGAAATTTTATTTACTTTATTGATCTGAATAGGGGAAATGTTCACGATTACATCATACTCAAAGTTGAATCCAGGTGGACTAGTTACATCATCAGACTTAGAATCAAAAGACTCAAACTCAGACTCAGACTTAATTTTAGGTTTAGACTCAGTCATATTTGGTTATGGGTGGCTAGCTTTAAAAGACTAGTTGTTGAGCTTTTCTTGGATCAACTTGATCAAGGTGGATAGGTTAATGTCTTCTTCCTTGTCAGAAAGAACAACTATTTCTCCAAAGAGGTTTACTTCCATATTCTCCTTCTAATCCTTAGTTAGAAATAGATCGGTTGATAGTCCTAAGGCAACAACTTTACATATGAAAAGAATTCAAAACTAGAAATCTTGACACTAGTCACAGGGCAGACCCAATGTTCACAAAAAACAAAGTAAGGAACTGTTTCTACCTCCTTAACAAAGTATCCATTTAAGGTTTTAAAGTAGGGTCTCATAGGAATATCAGCTTCTCCCCCTTTCTTGGTTATGGCAGGCCATTCTCTTACTTTAGCCTTTTCTTCCATAATATCATCATCAGTTGGGTGATAACTCAAACCAAAAGGTGGAATAGAGGTTGTGTATTCATTAAAGGATTTCATTCCTTGTTGGTTTTTGTCCATGCCCATCCCTAAAAAGTAGGCCATGTGTTTCATAATGTTGCCAATCATAGGATTATAGTAGGGATCAAAGTCTAAGGAGATTGCCTCTTTTACACTCTCAGTAGCTTTAATGAACTGGACAACTGAGAAACCATATAAAGGATATGTTTGAAGGGTGAAATTAACGAGCCACGCAGTGGAAGCAAAGTAAAAAGGGAAAGTTGAATCCCTAAACCCAGGGGAATGGAGGTTCGAATTCCAGTTTTCAAAACTTTTTTGAAAACTAAACTTTGTTAAAACTCTTTTAACAAAACTAGGTTAGCTAATATTTCAAACTCTTTGAAACTATGCCCTAACCTAGGGTTTGAGTAAAATCATTTTGTCAAAACTCTTTTGGAAAAATCATTTGAAATTTTCAAACACTTTGAAAATAAATTCTATGTCAAAACTTTTTTGACATAGAGGGTTTAGACATTTATCAAACTCTTTGACTAATGCCTAAACCAATGAAAGGACCCATAACTTCAACTATGGATAATCTCACCAATTGTGTGCAAAACACAAGTTGAACAAAGAAATGTGAGAAGCAAAAATACCTCTCGCCCTCCTTTGTTAAGCTCCCCAAATGTTAAGCCTCTAGCTTGAGACGTACCTAGCTTTTCCCAAAAGCTTATTCTCCAATTCTCTTGAAGAAGCTTGAATCTTCTCTCTTTGGTTATCCAAATGTTTTATCCTTGCTCCTTTACTTGAGAACTAGAGACTTGAGGAAGGGCTTTAGACTTGAAAGCTTCTCCATATTCCTTTCCCAAAGGCTAATTGAAGATGAGTTTGTATTTGAAGAAATATTCTTCAAAACAAACTTACTATCACAATTTGGTGTGAATTTAAAGCTTTCTCTCTCTAACTCTTAGAGGAAGAAGATGATGAATAGTGATTATATCATCTTTCTTAGGCAAAAAGATGAAGCAAGCCTCCTTTTATAACCCACGTCCACTTTCTTCCTTTTCCTTAAATTAAGGAGGAAAAAAATAGTATTGTGTCTTGTTTACTTATTAACTATGATTAGTCAATTAATCAATAAGATTAAAACCATAATTAGTAGGAATCATCTTTAAACTTAATTAACCACATCTCATTTGGATTAAGCTAACATATCATGTTAAGCTTAATTATTTTAATTGTTTATTCAAAACCATTTCAATTAGTCATACCCATTTGTATCTCATACAAACTAAGAGTTAATTGAAATTTCCTTTTTGTGAATTAAATATCCAGGCATGCTAGCATCCAGTAAATTTAATTACAAGTTCAATTCTATCATCATTGACAATTAATTAAACTCTTTAATCAT
>CAOJBK012966870.1:0-18715 GCA_948294925.1 Codiaeum variegatum
CTTTAGGATGGATTGGAGACACTGATGGATTCACCTCTTGTGCCTCATATGTTTGACGGGTAGCCCCTGATGGCTTGGCCCATTTTAGAAGAGCCTCCAAGACTTTTATGGATCCCCGGGTCTCCATTAGGTCCTTCAAAATAACATGTCAGACTTAGAAGGGGAAAATTGATATAGCTCAACATTATCCAGGTCCAATCTCGACTAATTATCTAGGGTTCGTCTGAGCCCTTCAACACCTTGGTTCTACCCGAACCCCAAGCATCCAACAAAGTTTGCCTTATTAGCCTTCAGTGGTTCAAAGGTCACCAAGGATAGATGTTACAAGGCCTTAAAGCTACTTAATGGTTACATCATAAGTCCTATCATCATGTGCTCTACAATACACATGAAACGGACACGTATCCCACCATAGAGTTTTTCACCCTATAAATACAGCACCCCATACCTCACAACAGGTAAGTTCACTCTAAGCTAAAACCCATATTCTTCCATCATTGAGAGTTTTTCTCTCTTAATAGAGATTCTGACTTGAGTGTTGGAGAGTTATCGCCGGACACAACGTTTGGCCACCTTTGACTAGTGTTTTTCCTGTGCAGGTAGTTCAAATTTAATTAGAGGAGTCGACCTCTAATAGATGACCCAGCACCTTACATAACTTATAAAATAATAATATTTCAATAATATTAATTTATAATATACACCGTATTCACTCTTTTCAACATTCCTTAGTATTTTCAATTCACTGTAATCGTTAATTTTCAATAAGTCGATACAACATGTTTGTACTCTTCAATTCTAAGTTTTATTTTCGTCTTGCAATCTAAATCTAGTGAAATCCAAATAAATTATGATAAATGAGTTTGGGAATCTACACATTTGATTAGAAGTTAGGTTTTCATACAATTGAGGAACTTCTCCTCTAGCATGCCCCCAAGTCTGAGATTTAACACCAACAACTCTCTCTCTCTCTATATGTGTGTGTGTGTGTGTGTGTGTGTGTGTGTGTGTATGTGTGTGTTTGTGTATTTAAATATCAGTTCTGCTCGATTCAGGACGGATCTGGGTTAGGATATCTGTTAATCTTCAGTATTATACCATAAAAAAATCGGGACAGTTCGATTCAAAGAAAGTCAAAAGTCAATGAATATTTTTTTGATTCTGCATCTTTCGATTCGGAGATTCGCGTTAGCCTAGTATCTCAGCGTCCTGTGCTCAGCACTAAAAAAATGTTACTTCATGAATAAGCTACTTTTTGAGAAATAATTTTATAAAAAGGTCTACTTCTTGGGAACTCTATTTCTTAAAAAAATAGGTTGTATT
The DNA here is from genome assembly GCA_948294925.1 of Codiaeum variegatum. NCBI lineage: Eukaryota > Viridiplantae > Streptophyta > Magnoliopsida > Malpighiales > Euphorbiaceae > Codiaeum > Codiaeum variegatum. Next base: position 1,324 of record CAOJBK012966870.1, read on the forward strand.
CAGTGGCAGATCTAGAATTTTGAGATAAAAAGTGCACCATTCTTAGAAACATAGTTTTTTTTTTTAAAAAAAATCTAAATTAAGAAAAATGAAGCTCCATTTTTTATTAACAATATTTTTGGGTAAATATATTATTTGGTCATAAAGGTTTGTCATAGTTTCTATTTTGGTCACTAACCGATATTTTTTTCCAATTTGATCACTAGGGTTTGAAATGTATTTCACCATTTGGTCACTAGCACATTTGGAGGCTTGAATAGCTAATGTGGTTGGCCACGTGTCAAGTTATTACTGACAGGTGCTGACAAGTAGGATGACACGTCGGACGGACCGCTAGCTCAGCTTGCCACATCACCAATTAATTTAATTTAATTAAAGAAAAAAATGAAAAAGAAAAACTTGTGGCCAATTAGAATAAAACATGTGGCCACTAAAATACAGAGGGGAAACTAGAGCGGGAAAAGGAATTGGGGATTAGGTTAGGGGTTAATCATCATAGACCTTCTATTTCCTTCATCTTCTTCTCCATGCTTTCAAAAATGGATAAGAGAAATTCCTTATAAACTATTTTCTAATATAACCCTAAAAACTATTTTCTAACCTAATTCCTCGTATAATAGACAATGCGATTTTGACATTGACAAGTCCAAGTTTAAGGTGACTTGCGATTTTGGTTTGAAGGTTGTTGTTTTCGCTTCTAGTGGAAGAAACGAGAGGTACAACTCTAAAAACTAAGGGAATATAATGTTATATGTTAATGTTAGTGTTGAATTGATTTTAACACTCGTTTCTTTCTTCCTTTTTTAAATCACTGTTAAGGGACCACACATCTGTTGAATAACCATAGAGTGGACAAAAAGATAACAGAAAAATAAGGCTCCATTATACTGTAAGAAGATTCTTCTTATCTTTTTTTAAATTTTTCCCCCAAATTTATTGGTAATAGTGTGGGAGTGGGGTAATATGAGGTTTTCTCTTTTGCTTGTTTGGTTGTTAGGAATCATTAAAGTAAAAAATGGGTCCTTTATAATATTATTTAATGGCAGTTTGGTGATGTTGTTTTTATTGTTTGATTAAGATTGATTAAAAAATTAGGGTTTAGAGTGTGCATTATATAAATACCTTATTGTTGGCATGTGTCTTAGGGTTTTGTTTCTGTTGAGTTATTTTAGGTTCACTTTGATTTCATTCTTGAAATACTCTTTTGAATTACTGCATTGCTTAATCTCTTGTCCTTCTATTGTTTTTGGTTTGTCAAATGCAGCATTGTCATAAGATTTTTTTAGCATCCATGTTCATCATTATGGGAAGAGTAAATTGTTAGAAAATGGTGTGTGTGTGTGGGGGGGGGGGGGGGGGGTGTTTGTTTATGAATGGTAAAGTAACATGTTTTTAATATTGTAAGCCTGACAAGCTATCTGTTTTAGAAATAAACAAAATGGTTGAGCAGAGTGGAGTGGTGGGGAGATTTGAACTACAATGGCAGAGGCCAAACACTGAGTATAGTGAGGGTTTAAGTAGGTTGCCCAGTGCTAAGGATGTTATAGAGATGGGGCATAATGTTAATGACAGTAAAGTCATTAACATTTATGTGAATCATATTGGTTAGGTTTCTAGATCCAACTTGATAAAAGTAAATATTAGGGTTGATGATGGGTATAGGGGTAGGTGTGGACAGAATGTGAAAGTAAAGGTTTATATGACTGCACAACAGAAAGGGAAAGAGAAGGTTGAAGAAGGAATAAGTAGGAAATAGTATAGGGAAATGTTAGCTAATAAGGATTATAGGCTTAGGAGTAGGGGACAGTTAGAAGACAGTGATGAGAGTGATTAGAGTGATGATGACTTAGTGGATCACCGAACAACTAAGTTCAAGGATAGTGATTATGATATGGAGGAAGATGATGATGAACTGTTCATGAATTTTATTGATATAAGGATAGAGAGTGATGCTAGAAAAGGTTCAACTTCAAAAGGGAAAGAAAGGTTGATTCATTAGTAGGGATATTGATGTAGGGTTAGATAGTGATCCTAAGTTGTTTGAATTAGATAAAGTAGTTTCTGCCTAATCTAATTCAGATGGGGAAATTAAAAAAACACAAGGTTAAATATCCAGTATTTGTTTATGATAGAGATATCAAAAACTTAGTTTTAGTTATAGGGATGCATTTTATGAACATGTTGGAATTTAAGAAAGCTTGTAGGAGGTGGGCTATAAACAATAGGTGGAAATTGAAGATTACACCCAATGACAAACTTAGGTGTAAGGCAAAGTGTGCCAAAAACCCTAATTTCCCTTTTTATATCTTTTGCAATTAGTCCATTAAAGTCCCAAACACCTTGCAAAACAAGTCAGGAAATTATGAGCATATTTGTACTAAAGATCATAACATCAGGCACACTTCATATGATTGTTTAGCTGAGCAATACTTAGAGAGGTTCAGAGTGGACCCAATTGGATTCTTAATTATAAAGGCAATTTCTAAGGACCATGATATCACTGTTCACGGTAGTAAAGCTTATAGGGCTAGGAACCATGCATTAGCATTAATAGATGGGGATGAGAAGGATCAATTTTAGAAACTAGGTGATTATAGGCTTGAGATTTTAAGTAAAATGCCTGGAAGTACTATTGAGATTATTGAAGATGAGGAATTTCCAAGCAGATTTGGGGGTATTTATATATGTTTAAATCCACTAAAAAAGGGTTTCAAAGATGGATTTAGGAAACTATGTGGTGTGGATAGTTGTTTCCTAATAGGGATGTATGGTGGACAATTATTGTGTGTTATTGGTGTTGATGCAAATGATTGCATTTACCTAGTAGCTTAGGCTATAGTAAGGAGACAAAATCATAAAACATGGAAATGGTTTGTATGTTTATTGGGGAAAGAGTTCAAGATTCTAAGGAATCCATAGGATTGGACCTTCATTAGTTATAGACAGAAGGTATGCATCTTAATATTTTTTTATTATTATACATATTAACTCAATTATATTGATTTCTTTAACTTAATTTGTTATTGCATTGATGTAGGGCTTAATTAAGGCTATGAAGGAATTGTATCCTGTAAGTGAACACATGTTTTGTGTAAGGCATTTGTACACAAACTTCAAGAAGGAGTTTGTTGGTAAAGAATTGAAGGATATGTTATGGGATTGAATAAGAGCATCATATATCCAAAGGTATGAGAAATGCATGGATAATTTAAAGGAAAAGAGTCATGAAGGGTACATCCATCTAAGCAACTTAGAGTCTAAGCATTGGAATAGGGTTCATTTCTCTACCAAAGCCAAATGTGACATACTTGTCAACAACATCAGTGAGTGCTTTAATGCTTTTGTTTTAGATGCTAGAGATAAGGGGATTGTGACATGTCTTGAATGGATAAGACATATGATGATGAAAAGAATTTGGAAGAGGAGGGAAGTAGGGAAGAAGGTCCATGGTCTGTTGTGCCTAAAGATAATGAATAAACTTGGTAGGATCAAAGATTGGTCATTTGGATTCACTTATAAGTGAAATGATGATAACAAATATAAAGTGAATGGTTATGGTAATCGGTTTGTAGTTGATAAAGTGGAGAGAACCTATAGCTGTAGGAGATGGGATTTAATAGGAATCCCATATGCACATGCAGTCTTTTGCATTCTGGATGACAGAGAACAACCTAAGGACTCTGTGGATCAGTTATACCTTGTGAATTCCTACTTAAAGATATACTCTCACACTTTAAACCCTCTTGCTGTCTCAGAATTTTGGCCAGAATGCAAGGAACCTGCATTAGCAGCTCCACCAAAGCCTGATAAGAAGAAGAGGGGTAGAAAAGAAGGTTAGAAGTAGAGGAATTAGAGAAGTTGAATAAGGTAGGAAGAGTTTCTAGGAAGAGTCAAAAGATGCACTGCAAAATCTGTGGTGAGGAGGGACACAATAAAATATTTCATACTGAACATGACAAGAGTGTAAGTGAATTTTGTCTAATGTTTTATAATATATATTTATTGTAATGAAATAAACTTGAGTTTATTTCATAGGAACCTAAAAGTAATAAAGGACAAGGGAAATCAAGAAAATCCAACAAGAAAGCATTGGCATTGGGACCACCAAATGGTTTGATGATGTATGTTTTTACTATTATAACTTATTGTATACTTGCACTTTTTATTTTTAATAATTAGTCTGTGATATGCTCAAAATCTTTACTGTGATATGTTTATAATTTTGTCTCAAGGATTAAACAAAGTGTCAAATGATAATATATTCACTTCAAGTGAAACTCTATTGAATGAGGACCTCACTCAACAAAGTGAAATTTAAGTTGAAGTATAAAGGATCATTCAGGCTTATTCACAAAGCCAGACAAATCTTGGTACAAGCTAAGACCATGATTGGACAGAAGCATATAGACTTGAAGCTGCTGAATCCCAAGACCCTGGACTTAAAGCTCTTGCACCTGAACCTCCTTTATAGGAAATTACATCACATGTGAGCATTGACTATAATTTACTACTTAACTTGATTTATTGATATTGTGGTTGATTGTGCATGTTTGAAGGATAAAAATGGAAAAGGAAAAAACCCATATTATGATTATGAGATTGAATGACTCATAACAGTGATAACTAAAAGTGGCAGTGATTCTGAATATGAACCTGAGGTTGAGGTAAATCTTTATATATGTTAAAGATATTTACATGATATGCTTGTAATTTGTTGTATTTTGAGTATGAAAATTTTTTCCTTCCTATGCAGCCTCTTGAGGATGTCTTACTTATTAGACAAATGAGTCCAGAGGCACATTATGTAAGACCAGGAAACATGCATAGGACACACACCAAAAATATGCATAAGTTTAGTGTAATGAAGAGGACAAGACCTAGAACCAATCTGAGCTATTCAAACTCTCAAGCTAGAAGGTCCAAGTTCAAGAAACTAGCATTTGTTAATCCTTCTAAGATAACCAGAAAGAAGAAAATAATTGAAGATGATGATGATGTTATTTGCCTTGGTTAATCTTAGATATTTGTTTGGTTAGTTTGAACAAGTAAATTAGGTTTTTTTTTGTATAAGAATCCATCCATTTTGTTTACTGCCCTTTAGACATTAAATTTTGAGGGTATATTGTGTTTAATTTGATGAATCTTGTTATGAAATCTATTACTCTCTCACCAATATTGATATTTGGCTCTATGATATTAGGCATTTTCACATGTCTTGCTATTATCTTACTAACGTTTTGAGGAATATTAACAATATAACATGTTTGGATGTGAATACAAAATAACATTGATTATCTTACTTTTTTGAGAATTTTACACAATAATATTGAATTAACCATACTTATTTCATTTATTCCAATGAACAAAATACAATGGCAATAAAAAAATTGTTTCAAAATAGACTGCTAAAGGTACATTTATGGCATACAAGCAAATTTCAGTCCCAAAACTACATCCCATCTAATTGCCACTACCCAAGCACAATACCATAAACAAACATAGTAGAAAAATAAAAACCTATATGGAAACCCGCTTGAAACCTATCTTATTGTGTTTGACCACCATATCCATCTCCACTTCTGCTTCCTCTATTGCTCGAGGATTCAACCAAGTAAAATAGTCACAGTAATCAGTTACAAACTACAATCCAATACAAACACACAATCATAATAAAAACAAAACATTATTACTCACATTTCTATAGTTTGGACAGTTGAAGTAGCGTCTACTCGGATTATCTTTCGACCAAGATGTATTGAGCATGCTTAGAAGTCCACATTTGCATTGAGAAATTGAAGGAGGAAATATGAGTTATGCAGAGGAAGCTAAAAGATAAAAAAATCTGAAGCGACTTAGTTTTTAGTTTTTCAAAAACTTTTATAAAATAAGTTACCATGCCAAAACTCTTTTAGCATGGTTGATTTAGTTATTCATTAAACTCTTTAATGAATACCTAAACCACCCATATTCAAGTTCAAGGATACTTAACCAATTTATTCTGCAAAATATAATAGCAACATAGAAGGGATTAGATGTATTAAATACTTGAACCCCCTACTTGATTTAACTCCTTAAGTGCAAAGCCTTTAGCTCGAATCACACCGAAGCTTTCCTAAAGGCTTGTGTCTTCTTATCTCCTTCAAGAAGCTTGAACCCTCTCTTGGTTACCTAAATGTTTGGTTCTTGCTCCTTTGTTGAGAACTTGAGTCTTTTAGGGATTTGTTTAGACTTTAATCTCTCCACACACTCATTCATAAGGATTTAGAAGAGTTTATGGTTGAAGAACTCTTCTTCAAAAATAAACCCTCTCTATCTAAAATGGTGTGGTGATTTGAACTTTCTCTTTCTAACTATTAGAGAGCTTCTCTCTCTAACTCAATGGAGAAGAAGATGAATAGTCCTTTTGTTCAAACCTCTTAGGCAAAAAGATGACAAACCCATAACTTATACCCATGCTTCTTCCAACTAATCTTCCTTAAATTAAGGAAAAGTTAGTGAGAAGATAGATTGCTTGTGCTATTATCTAATTAACTAGGTAATTAGTCAATTTATCAACTTGATTAGCAAAAGTAATTAGTAGGAATCACTTTAGCTAATAATTAATTACATCTTATGTAAATTAATTATTATTTATCTTAGTCCATATCAATTTAGTCATACCCATTTTTATCTCATACAAACTATGACATAATTGAATTAATTACTTTATTAATTATACTTCAAGACATACTAGCATCTTTGTAAATTTAATTATAAGTCTAATTCAATCATTTTTAATAATTAATAAAACTCTTTAATCAATTATTAACATGATTAAATTCCAAGCCATGGGAAATGCTTTATGGTGTGTGACTTACTAGATTCATGTTCTAATTAGCAATGGGATAAAGAAAACTCTTTTCTTCCCACCAAGTATGTAATCCACGGTCCATACTTAGTCCCATAAGTTGTGAGTAACGTCTAGCATAACATATCACAACTATCTAATTAGAAATGAATGTTGGTTATCATATCCTTAACATTGCATGAACCTCTTGATTATAAATACCGTGCATTCGAATCCCTTCATTACGGATTCCCGATCTTAGCTAGGGTTATGGAATAGTCAAACCCTATATGCTAGATCATATGACTTTTATCAGGTTCTAATTCTCGATAAAATGATTCTTACTAAAAACTTTTTCTAGTGAATCTTTACTACTTTGGCCAAGGATTTGTGATTCGAGAACAACCAGAAGTCGTAAGATTCCTTCTTTGTTTACCCAAGTTAATAAATCCTTTCTTGGAGCTCACTTATCTCAACATACCATTGATTATGGTCACCACATGCCATATACCAATACTTGGATAGCATCGGTATATAAGCAGTAACAAACCATAGCCACCAATATGTTAGATAACATGTCACCTTAAGTCTAAGGATTATATTCACAATTACAATCTAGATGATCAGACATTAACTAGTGAATGAAACCCATGTGTCTATCATCTAATGTCACTGTTCGACTTACTTATCTCATGAGTGTCCAAGTGTTGTCACGACATCATATGTCTATAGTTTGAAACTCTTTACCTCCATACTAATAAGTATCTCATACTTGTCATGGATGACAACAGAGATAATGGTCTCTCCGGATAAAAGACGTTCATACCAATAATCCCATGACCATAAAATTACTTTAAAGTCTATGACAAAAAGAATTTGTCTCCATATTTCCAAACTCTTTGAGAATAAATTCTCTTACATAGGACTTATGGAACATATATACATTATACAATAAAACGAAGGCAATCATTTAAACGGAAACATATATATTAAATGCCATTAATGGATTAAGATTACAAATATATACATAAAGTACTGGCACTAGGGCATACAACCCTAACAGAAATCATAAACCTCTGCCTCTCCTTCCATTCAATTCGTGTAAAATCCCAATTTCAAAAATTAGAGTTTATTAATAAGCAAACCCAAAAATAGAATAAAAGAAGAAAAGAGGAAGAGAAAAGAAGAAAAGAGGAATAGATCAACTTAAATAAAAATAAAAAGAAGAAGAAATTCCATGAAGGAGGTGAAAGAGATGAGTAGAGATGAAAGGATTGTTTTCTTTGAAGAAGAACGATATGAGCTCCCCTGCCTGTTCTTTCAATAAATTATAGGGCATTTTTTCAATTTTAGTGACCACGTGTTTTATTCTAATTGGCCACAAATTTCTCTTTTTCATTTTTTTCTTTAATTTAATTAAATTAATTGGTGATGTGGCAAGCTAAGCTGGCTGTCCGTTCGATGTGTCAATATCTGTCAGCAATAACTTGACACGTAGCCAGCCACGTCAGCTATTTCGGCCTCCAAATGTGCTATTGACCGAAGGTGAAATACATTTCAAACCTTAGTGATCAAATTGGAAAAAAATATCGGTTAGTGACCAAAATAGAAACTATGATAAGCCTTTGTGACCAAATAATATATTTACCCCAATATTTTTTTAAAAACTATAATGTGTTATTTTGTATTTGTGCATATGTAGCAAACTAGGGGTGGACATTGGTTTGGTTCAGTTCAAATTGAACCGAAAAATTGAAAAATCAAAAATTTATTTTTTACAAACTGAAATATATATATAAACTGAAAACCCAAAATTTTAATTTTCTAAATCGGAATGAACCATTTTTTCAAAATTCGGTACCAAATTTTATTATAAATATATGATGTAATGTATTAAAAATAATATAAAATTATAAAATATTAATAAAATTTCATTTTTCGATTTGGTTTTAAAATATTGTACACTGAAAACAAAAAATTAAAATTTTTAAAAAGTGAAACCGAACAAAATTGTTTTACCCTATTTATCCAAACCAAAATTTTTTCTGTTCAACCGGACTAGTTCGATTTTGCCCAGGCCTATATCCAACTTTTCTTTATTTTTTATTGTTAATATTTTGTTTGGCAACTTATAATTATAAAGCATAGTATAATAATAATTTTGTAATAAAATAAATGATAATTATAATAAATAATATAGAAAAGTGAAAAGAAAATAGAGAGAATAATAAGGAGATAATAAAGTATTTTTTTTCTTTCATTGATTGTACCTCCTATTTATAGAAAAAAGAGATTATAGAGATAAGATAAAATACATAGTTCTATTTATATATAAAAAAAGCTATACTGATAGAGATAGTGATAGGCATTCACTCAAATCATTATCATCAATATTATCATAACACTCCTCCCTAGATGTCTATTACAAAATATGTCTCGTTAAAACCTTCCTAAGAAAATCCTTTGGGAAAAAAATCTTAGTGACAGAAAAAGAGTACATCATTCTTGCATGTAAAGCTTATGTAATACAATTGTCTTATTAAAAATTTTGCTAGAAAAACCTAGTAGGACAAAACCTCGATTAAGGGAAAAATGGTACAGTATACAAAAATCTTCCCCTCATGGGAATATAGTTTGATAAAGATTTCTTAGTTGGAGCATGCCAATTTTATTCATCACTTTATAGATACATATGCTCAATTGTCAAAATCATATATTTAATTATGTTTAAGAAATATCCATTATCAATTTATTTATAATAATCCCTCGGATATTACTTGCGTCATAAATATGTCTCGTTAAAAACCTTGCTAGAAAAACCCTGCAGGAAAAAATATAGCCATGGAAAATAGTACAATTCATGTGTCATTTTGTCATTTCACAGATTGCCTCATTAAAATCTTTGTCAAGAAAACCTCGTGGGATAAAAACTTGACTAAGGAAAAAGAGAACAACCTCATATTAATTTGCTCCCCTTGATGAGGACAACATTTATATATTAATTAATGAAATAACATCTTTCTTATAGTTTGAGCAAATTTTAGTGGACATCAATTTCCTCAATCATCTGGAGTGTATGTATTAACAAAATTTGTACAAGACATTTTTACTATATCCACTCTAATTTGTGTAATACAAATGTGTTAATTTTAAACACTAAAATGTGAGTATTTTTTGAGGTACTTCAGGATCTTGAAATTGCAGTATCATCTTATATCTAGTTTATGATCCATTATTATGATGATCAAGTAAATAATTAATATCAATAAGATGATATAATAGTTCTTTGAAGATAACAAAATAAGTGTTTCATACCACTCAAATATTTATTGGTGAAGAGTTATACCTAGCTAGGAATTTTAGTACAAATGCAATTTGGGAAATTCATGAGTGCTCATATGGTATTTAGGACAAAATAACTCTTCATTAAATTTCTTAGGAATAAAACATCTCATTCCATTTCTAGTGAAGTAATTGGACTAGTATATTTGACTCTTTTATGATCGATCTTCAGGTCGATACAAATTCTTATTCATTCATCAAAATCCCAACACATTTATCACATTGATAAATACTGCAATAATAACTATTTGTGGTCATAGTGAATGAATTCACTTATTGTTATTTTGTAATCATCATAGGATTCATAAGACATATATCAAATCTTTATTTAACGACCATATAAATTAATTAGTGGAACACGAGCATTTTTGTAATAGGAGAATTAATTGAGTGAGTTTAACTCAAAATTTTTTTTATTGCATCTTTCCATGATGACCAATCATATTTAGCTATATTCATATATATGAATTCATATTATTCTTGAAACAATACGAGTAATTATTGAGACAAATTGATCATCGATGATAATCAATGTTCTATCAAATCATTCTCATATTAATTGAGATCTCATAATTTTCATTCATATGATCATCAACACTATGAGCCATATATGAAGGATTTAGTTGTTCCATATTATCAATCTATGTCTCATAATTGGCTATAGTTCTTTGACTGAGATCTTCCTCTACATGAGGCATCTCTTTATGAGATTTATGTATGACACTACTTTTAATTTTTGTAAATTCTTATGTTTATGTCATCCACACTACTGGCGTATATTAAGCTCACTTTGATTTTACTTATAACAAAAAAAATATGATCTCTATGAAGATGTTAGCAATTAGAATTTGAGATTGTCACTCTTTTGGCACGTATAAATGCGTTTGACAATTGAGTTTCAATTTGTTGCGACTAATTTATTTAATGAACTTCTGATTCATTTTGTTTCGTACATGGATTGCAACTATTTAATGAACTTCTAATTCATTCTAACTTATACATGAATAAAAATCATTTATATAATTTTCCTTATTGGAAATTTCTCGACATTCTTCAGCACCACGGGTGCTTATTCTCCCCTAATGTCAAGAAATAAGTCTTCTCAAAATAAATTTCACACATTGAGGTAATGTTATTAATACATATATGGCACAACTAAAATCTCATGAATGAGAAACATCATGCTTATATTCATGTACTAATTGTATGTATGACATTCATAATGGTATTTCATGCCAAATATTTGATTATTGAGCTTTAGGTTCAATACTTGAACTTCAAGTTTAAGTGACAAATTTATGCATGTACATTGGGAATAATAAAATAATTATAACTAACATTCTCCATTTAAATATAAACTCGTTTGGACTTAAATATAAGAAATCAATAATGATAATAATAATGTAAGTTTTAGCAAATTAATTACTCATTCAGGGAGTCTATCATATTGAGATAAATTGTACTCTCAATATGGATAGTTACTCTTATAGAGTTCTCGTAATTCACTAAATATATTTAATTTTCAATTAACTTTTGCTAAAACTCAACAAGATATTTTTATGACAAATATTATTATCTATTCATATGATTTCACATTCACTTTAGAAAATGGAATGCAACAAATTGAATAAAATTTATTAATTATCATTTTTAATTGGTTCTAACGCTCATTGTACCCAATTGTATCACAATATCTAATATCCATGATATACAATTCTTGTCCAATATATCAAGAGTAAAAAATTTGAGTTACATTGTCTATAAGCCTTACTAAAAGAGTACATCGATGTATTTGCATCCAAAATGAGTTTGATGGAAGAATAAGCATTTTCATTGCATAACTAGTGTTTTAAAAACTTGTGGACAAATTATTTTATTTTTCAAGAACATAAGATATTAATTCTTTAATTAATTGAGATAATAAATTTTCAAGAATTTAAGATAGTTTTTCAGGAATTTAAGGTCAAAATTGTGAATGAATTTATAACTTTTATTACCTATTCAATTTAGTTCTCTAGGAACTATGATTCAAAATATAGTACTAGTTTATCAAGAACTAGAATTTAAAATATAAATTTAATTATTTGAGAATCAAATTTAATATTCGTTATTTAGAAATCATGATAATACTAATTTTTCATGAACTAGAAATTGGAATACAAGTTCTTCAAGAACTGTATTAATTTATTTAATTTTATAAACATATTAATTTTTCAAAAATTATAAATAATAATAGTTTTTAAAAACTAAAATACAAAATACAGTATTAGTTTTTTAGGAATTATAATTAATATTAGCTCTGCTACAACTAAAATTAAAATATAATATTAGTTCGTAAGGAATTATAATTCAAAAATATAGAACTAATTCTTAAGGAACTAAGATTATAGTTTAATAATAATATATAAAAGAAATATAATAATAACAAAATAAAAAGATAAATTGCAAGCTACCAATTTTAATTTTATAAATTTGACTCTAGAGAATACATGTCATGCTTTTGTTTCAACTAGCCGAATATATATTCCAAGTGATTTGTGAAACATAGAAAATAACATAACAATAATGGCGAGACCTTTATATTGAAACAAAACTTAATTTATATTGATAAAAATTGAGATGCCAATATGATTTACAAGACATGCGATTAACTTGTGTTCAAACCTGGGCATTACAAAATTCTTTTTCTCACAAAACCATATCTAATGCTGTGAATTTGAAGGAAATATTTATATTGATTGATTGCACTATATAATTGTATTATCCATAAATTAAGCGAAGATTTTTAATGATGTTTTCATATTCAACGTATCAATTTTGAATCTTTATTTTTTCAAATGATTATTCATTTTAGTCGAGTTATAGTACCACAAGCCAATTCACAAAAATAATATTACGAAGTGATATCATACTCATAACGTGTTATAAAATAAATAATAATTATAATAAAAATATAAAAAAATGAAAAAAATAGAGAGAATAATAAAAAGAAAATAAAATATTTTTTATTTTATTAATTATATCTCCTATAAAAAAATTATAAAAATAAAATTAAATATAAAATTTTATTTATATAAAAAAATTACTGATAAAAATAATAATAAATATTCATTCAAATTATTATCATCAATATTATTATAATAAATTTACGTTTTGACAGTAAAAAATTAGTAACAGATCATCAAACGATTAAAACTGAGAGACTTAACTACTTGTGCAAACTTGTGTGCTAATAATTGGTTCCCTTATTAAAATCTTTTAAAGACGTTCAAAGCTCTCGTAAAACAACATGGCTATGTACAACCTCTATTTAATTTTGTAAGTACTAAGAGAGGATATGCACTTGCATTGATGACAATTTTTCCCCGATATGTACCAACCCGACTTGAATGGGATAAATTTTTTAATAATTTATTAAATTACAGGACACGTTATAAGTAAATTCTTATATAAAAAAATATCAGGATAAATCGGGATCAATATTTATCCATCTTGACTCATAATCCAATCCGACCCAATTTCGTATATATATATATATATATATTATAATTTTATAATTATTTTATTATATAAAAATATTTGATCGGGGCCGGTATAGGCGGAGAGGGACGGGACGAAAAAAAAATTCGACAGATTACTGGACGGGTTAGGGTTACGGGACGGAGGCGGGTTGGATGTAATCCGGCCCCGACCCGCCCTTTTGCCATCCCTAACTTGCACAATTAAAAATTTTTATTAATTAAAATTAATTTTTAAATATTATTTTAATAATAAAATTAAATTTTATTAATTAAAATTAAAATTTATTAATTAAATTAATTTTTATTAAATTAATTAAAATTCATTTTTATTAATAAAGATTTATTTTTGTTTATTATTATTTTTTGAAACTATCGTTTTTAATGCTTGTTATTATTATTATTTTAAAAAAATTAAAGAGAAGCCTGTCCAAAACAAAACCTAATTCCCTATCGCTGTTCTAAGTACTCGTTTTTAGGGTTCAGGGTTAGCCCCATTCTCTGCAACCCAACCGAAACAAGGAGGACAAGAACAAGGTAACTCCTAGTCTCTAACTACATTCTTCATCTATTTTCTTTTTCATTTCGTTTTCTCCTCAGTTTTCCACTGAAGTAAGAAAATTTTCTTCTTTCTTTTCTTCATCTATTGGACTGAAATTGAAGTATTGAATGTATTGATTCTATGGACTGAAATCGATTTTGCTAATGAGTCTTAACTGAATTTGGGACAGTTTAGGCACAGACAGAAGTGATTTTTCTATGGAGACTGAAAACCAGTATGAGGTCGACCTTGGCCATCTCATGGCTTTTGATCCTCATCACCACTTTCCCTCTCTATCTTCTTCCAGGTTTCTTCTCCTTTTCCATCTTTATTCTTTACTAAATCATTTCATTTATTAGATTTTTAGATTGTACTTGTTTTGGTTAAATTGATCGTTTTATCGGCTAATGATAGAAAATTAGAGAAGCTAATTCAAACTCTTCAGATTTAGAAATTAAAATGATATTTATAAAGTTGTAAGACAGTGAATTTCTACTGAACTATTTTCAAATTTTAACATATATAAGAAGGCATGCAATTGTACTGCTGTTTTGGTTTGACTAGAGCAGTTGTCACTTGTTTCTCATTTAACCTCTTTTTTTTTTCTTTTTATTTGATTTGCGTATAGGGAGGATTTGGTGAAGGAATGTGTTAAAAAGGGTACTGAGCTTGTTCAAGCTATTGCAACAAATCTTTTCAACCTACCTTCAACTGAAGATGTAGATGGTCCACTTGTCAAGTTGCCTCCACCAACAACAAAATTGCCCAGAGCCAAGCATGTAAGTTGTCCATTCTATTTAGAAAAATATCATATTGATATGTAAATTCTTTGATTCCATGCTCTGCTCTACACCTACATATATAGCTGAAATGAGATAACCAAGAAGGAATACTGTTGGCCTAGTTATTTATGTCTTGAAACCATTTAGCTTCTCTGGAATACTGCCGGAGAGTTGTTTGAAAAATCCATAATCTGTAGCTTCTCAAACTTATTTATTTCTCCTGGGATTGATTCATTAAAGAAGTTGGATTTTACCACTAGATTGGAAGTTGTGGAGATGTCCAATGAATAAAGGGGTGTTTCCAACAAAGTTGTTGTATCCTAGTTTCAATACCATCCAATTTTGAAGCATTTCCAATCTTGGAAATAACAATTCAAAATGATTGCTATTAAGATCTAGGCTGCTCTTATTGACTTTCTCTAGCATTGCAGGAACCAAACCACTTAGGTTATTTTTCTGCAACATTTAAATAATGGAGAGATGTACAATTTGTTAAACTGATTGGTAGAGACCCTGAGAGGCTGTTGCTGGACAAATCTAAGAGCCTCAATGAATTACTTTTTTGGAAGAAAGAAAATGGTATCGGACCACAAAGTTCATTACCTGAAAGTGACACATATCTTTCTTTCTCACGTCCTAGTTGTGGTGGTATGTAGCCTGTGAAATTGTTCTGACAGACTGGCATTCTCTAGAAAGGAAGGGATTGTCCTTTGACGAAGATTTCTTGCTAAGTTCAGAATTGTTGTACTAAAATGTGAGTTCATCTGAATTTTGGGTGGGAGATGCCATTGCAGTCTGTTAAAAGGATGATCCATGTAGCCCAGCTTAGGAAGATTGAATAGCCAGGATGGAATTTCTCCAGTCAAGTTGTTTTATGGAAAAGGCAAGACTTCTAGTGCAGTTTGATCAGGTAAGAAGTCCAGGATGTTTCCTACAATGTTACAAGAACTTAACTCCAAGATTTGAGGCTGGAAGCTAGAGGGAAAAGTCTGCTGGTCTAATTTTACAGTTAGATTATTAGAACCAAGACTTGCAATCAATGGACTGGAGCTCTTGAAGAAAGTGGTGAATGACTGAATTGTTCTGGTTAATGAGTTCAATCTAAGAACTGAGACTGAAATTTTGGTGATGCAATCAGGTAATGTTCTAGAGAAATTGTTGCTTGACAAAGTAAGAGCCCAGAGAGAGGAAATGTTACAAATTGACTCTGGAAGTTCCATAAAAAATAAAAAAAGAAAAAAAATCAATGCAAACCTTTCTGTCTTCATAAAAAAAAAAGGTATGGGGGAGAAGGGGTGGTGTGCGAGAAGGAGAGATGGAAAAAGATAAAAAAATCAGTACAAACCTTTCTGTCAATTTCATTTTGGGTTGAAGAGAATCTCTATTTTTTTCCTTTGGTGCTTGAAATTTCTTGCAAGTGCACTGTTTTATACGATGGGAAGAAAAATCACAGATAATTTATATTATCTGTGCTTAAAGTAGTTTCTGTTAATTTTGCAATTGTTTCTATTCCATCTAGAAGGGGCGGCTGTAGTTTTGTTTATGGATTGTGGAACTTAACTTGCTTACCTGTTCTTTCCTTTTCTATGTGTGTATGTGCACATTGATATTTAAGTAGAACCCATTTTCATATATATATATATATATATATATATATATAAAAGGCGGACCTCAGTGCCAGAAGGCTCCCACGCTAAGGTGGGCTCAGGGGAAGGAGACCCTATGTGTACGCGGCCTTCCCTTGGCATTTCTGCCAAGAGGCCGTTTCCAAGGCTCAAACCTTGGACCTGGGGACAGAAAGTCAGCGCATCCACCATTGTGCCAAGGCCCGCCTTTATATATATATATATATATATATATATATATATATATATTGCATTTTTGCCCATAATTATAGGTCAATGTTTTACCATGCAAAATTGCTATTGGTGCTAACTATAACTAGTTATAATAGCTTCCTTCTAACAGTAACTGCAGGCAAGAGAAGTCTATATTTGATGCATTGGCATGCTTATCAATTTCTAGGTTGATTATGATTGGTCTTAAGCATATTCTTGGATGTGCTTACTTAGATTTTCCTAGTTAAGCTTGATTAGCTTTGAGAGAACTAGTTTTGCAACTGTTATTCAGATGGTTCTATGTTAATTAGCTCATAACTTTCTTTAAGTGTCAAATATACTTGGTCACTGCTATGAGATTGCAAGTACCAATGTCAAAGATATTAAATATAAATTTCACTCTTATTTTTTTTTAATAAAGCATTCTCCAAACTCTATATTTTAACAGTTGAGTATTTGGAAATTAGCAAAATGGTGCAATTAAAACCTCTTTCAGTTCCATGTCTAATTTGTTATGCAAACAAACAGTAATGACTCAGGACCTC
>CAOJBK012968528.1:0-15181 GCA_948294925.1 Codiaeum variegatum
GTCAATTTTTATTTAATGAATATTTGATTTCTTATTAATTTTATCTCTTGATTTATTAAATTGAAAATCAATTGCATTACTAGTGTGTTGTTAGTTTATGTTATTTAAACTTTGCTAGAGATAGGTAGTTTAAACCTAGAACACTCAAGAGTTTAATAGGATTGTTGTGTTTGCTAGAGATAGATTCACAAACTCTTAGGGTTCACATATTTTTCATTAGATCTTCATGCTTTTTCTAATTGAATAAGATTGAGAAGAGATTCCATTCTATTACTTAGGAATTAGGTGTTTGATTGCTTGAGGAATATTTAAACCTAGAATTGATGAAAATTCCCACTTGATGATTGATTGATGTATTCATTGGCTTGTTGATTAACCATGCAATTTGAGTAATACGAGTTAAAGTCCAAGTAGATTTATTTAAAAATCTATTTTAATTTCCTTATTTGATTTGCAAGTTTCTCTGTATTTTATTACATTTTTTTATTTTAATTTCTTCATTCATAAAATTTCAAATTATTGTCGGCTAGACAATAGAATAGGAGATTGAGTTGGTGATTGGTTGAATGAATTGCAAGAAATTCTCTTGGGAGAACGATACCGGAACTTACCAATTTTTATTACTTGATACGATCCCGTATACTTGCGGGTGTAAAAATTGAGCATAAAAATATATAAAAAAAAAAACATAAGCTCTAAAAAAACATATAAAATTATTAAAAAAAAGAAGAAGAAATTTCATTCATATGACACTATACTGTATTTCTTCTCCTTTGTTTTGAATTCTATTTGTGGATTTTGAGAAGTTGGGTTTTATTATTCAATAAAAATTGTGACTATGACATTATATGACTTTCTTTTTTTTTTTTTATGTTCTTATAGGTAATTGATGATGATGATGTCAAGTACAAATTTGGAGGTCTATAAATAAGCAATGGAGTTTTTTATTTTTTGTATATTTTTTTATCAGACTTATGCTAAATAACATTATTTTGTATCTAGAATTAGTATTTTTGGAAATTCGAACATTAAAAATTTGAAAGAAGTAAATGATCAATAACATGCAAGTTTACTTTATATTATTAATGATGAGATAGTAATTTTTTTTATGTAAAAAAATATGGTAAATAATAAATTAATTAAATAGGAAGGACAAAGCTTGCAATTGTAAATGAGCTGCACAATAAATTAAAATAATAATTACAATGACTATACTTGTAAAAGAAAAATGAGGAGTTGTGGAAATAAATAATTACGAGATACTCATTGTAAATAAGTGAATTATGACGAGAAAACTATCTCATTGTAAATATTTTATTTATAACGGCCTAATCAATCTCGTTGTAAAATTATTTATGACCAAGCCTTTTACAACGAAGTATGATGGTGTGCAATCTCGTTGAAAAAGCCTTTTACAACGGGTTTGTGGGCTAATTACAACGAGAATACTCATTATAATTGAAACTTTTTCTTATTGTGTTTAACTCTTGCAATTGAAGATTAATTGTAGCATTGAATACATATCAATAAAGTGATCATATAAGTATACTCAATTGTGATTGGGACTCTTAGCTGACATGAACTTATAAATTCTTTGTAAGAAGCAATCATATTAAGTATGTTGATATAATACTATTTGCAAACTGCTTCCACTTAAATAGAGTATCAAAACCAAACTTTTTAGCGATGACTTTGTCAAATATACTAGCCCATTTGAGACATATGATTGCTTAACTAATTCGTAGTACTAGTCGCTAACACTTCATTAAGTATGTAGGATTAAAGTTGGGTTTAGTAATCTTAATTCTTTTTAAAATTTATTAATTGCATTAGATATGTGCTAATACAGTAAAATATTTTTAAATTAATAATCTATATTATTTAATGTAATTTGATGAAACCGACCACATCACACACACACACACATATATATATATATATTAATAATTTTAGCTAATAATTAATATATTTTAAAAAGAATGCTAAGAGTATTAATTATTTAAAAAATCATTTATATATGTTAATATATTTTAAAAAGAATGCTAAGAGCATTAATTATTTAAAAAATCATTTATATATGTAGCTTGTTATATATATATATATATATATATATATATATATATATATAAGTGAGTTGTAATTTCAAGTAGAAAATTGTAGTAATAAATAATATTTAATTTCTCTTTGTTAGATAAAGAAGGACTAGTCAACCATAATTGATCCAACTTCTTCTTGATTTTGTGATGGTGCTGATGCTCTAAGATTTTTATCTATTATTTTCTAGTAATTTATTATTAAAAATATATATCAAATTTATTATAATTTATAAATAATAAATAGTAGAATTAGAAATTTAAAATAATTTTATATACATATTCTATAAATCAATCATTTTTGCTACTTAATAAATTTATTTTGTCATATTTCTTATTAATTTAGAGAGGTCTCACTATATCTAACCCCCATATTTTTAGTAATCCCTTTTTCATAAGACTACTAATCTAATTAGTTATTTCTTAAAATAATTTCATTTTTTGATCCCACCTATTAATCCATTTTAACAAGCTTACAATTACTATAGTAGGATACATAATCCTATGAATTAAGATTTTTATAAAAAAAAAGTTTAAAATAAGTAATCCTATGGTTTAACTAAAACTAGGATTAGAACAAATCCTAAGAATTATAATTCGTGTACTAAACGGTCTATAAATCCATTTCATTTAAAATACCAATAGATTTATGTTGGACAAAGTATATTAGTGATGTCCATATCTTTATGCATAAGAAGTACCATGACCACAAAATCAAAAGAGTCCATCACAAATAAAAGAACCATTAGCTTCTTCGTAAATAATGCTCGAAGATCCTTCCTCAATCATTCTATGAAGCATTTGAATTGTTGCTCCGCACATATCTATTATACTACAGACTGAGGCAAAACATAAGCTCGAATGAGTACTTCCAGTTCGACGCAAAGTACCATTTGATTATCACTTTTGTTAGTCTCACATTCACCTATAGCTACCATACATGCAACATCAATAGTTTGAGAGCATAGTAAATTTTCATGTATGATCCCTCGCTCCTCGACAGCCTCTATGTAAAGGATTTAGGCTTTTTCTCTTTCGGATGATGTCTCAAAATTGGACCACTTGAGTTCAAATAGTGTATTTTTTTGAAAATAGTTTAGAATTGCCACTTAATTTTTTAAAAGAAAAAACCTAATTGAGCTTAACTCATTAATTTTTAAAATTAATTTACTCAAAGATAAGCATATATCTATGAGTGACCAAAGAAGGCTTGAGGATTATATAATTGGCTTTAATAATCTCAATTTGGCTCATTAAACTTAATTTGGATTGAAAATAGTTTCACGAATGATAATTAATATGCATGATTGATGTATTTATTCATGACACGATATAATTATGAATGAAAGATGGGGAGGGATGATTTGCTTTATCAAATTTTAGGCTTGGATATAAATTTTAAATATGCTTATGTGTTTTATAGGGATCAAAACCCATGTAACTTGCTCTATGATGAAGTGGAGAGGATGGTTAAAGGGTTCGAGAGATACTACCTTCATTAAATGACATGAACAGTTTTACTAAATCGAAGTTTTGACGAATTTATTGAGTTCTTGAGAGATTGAAGGATATTTTTATTATTCTTGATTGTTTTGATGAGTTAACCCAAGTAGGGTTTAATTGATTAGTTTAAGTCAAGTAGTGTTTGATTAATTCCAAGATGGAAGTAATAGAGTTATACGACATTTCTAATATAAAGGTCCCATTGTCCAGCAAACATAGAGCATTTATCCGTGCTACTTAAGGATGCTTTAGAGACAAGCGAGGTTTCATGAGGTTTTGATGTGGAGATCCTATTGGCGGACAACCACAAAACATACATTTATATTGCTTAAATATGAGTTGCAAATGATGGAGTGAGATTTTCATAGAGCTTTAATCTAGAGGATCCTATGAGAGGGAAACCATAGAGCATACACCTACACTACTTAAAGTAATAATGTAAGAATGTAGAGGTTAATCACTCAAAAAGGGTGTAATTAACTCAAGTTAATTAGTTAGTTAAAATCATTAATTAACTAATTAACTAAAATTTAAACCTAAAATTAGTTAACTAAAATAATTAACTAACTAATTAAAGGGCTAATCAAGGAGAGTGTAAAAGAGATGAAAGGGAGAAGAGAGAAAATTCTCTAGAATAAGTCTACTAAAGGCTTTAGTATGGCTTACAAATGGTGGTGGTAGGGGGGTGGGGGAAATGGACGAAGGGGGGAAGCCCTATTTATAGCTATATGAAGGACATTTAAGAAATGATAAAAAAAAATCCTAGAGTTTTTGATGTAGTGAAAATGTGAAATTATCATGGTTAAATAAGAAATAACGAAAACAACAGAAATCTTGACATGGGGTCCGCAAAAGAGTTAACGACTGAGGCCCTTTATGGTAACAACATAAAGATAAGATTAGGCTACTGGGTAGCTAGCTACCAATAGTCCACCTACTACCACAAAAGGGTAAATGTGATGACTATTGCCTGTACCAGGCATGTACTTCACACTTCATGTAGCTTTTGTCTCTCATATGCATTTTGAAACTTTGGAGTAAGTTTTTAGGGACTTATAGAAATACGACCTTAGTACTATTGGATTCATTTTTTAGAGTAGAATATAATAATATGCATTTTATAATGGGTCTTAACTATTTTTGAGACTGGGTTTGTCCAAAACTAATATGTCATTTTAAGTTGAAACGACCTTTTCATTTGGCTTGAAATGACCCTCTCTTTGGCTCAAAATGACCTTTTTTAGGTCGAGATTATTCCAATTAGCTTCAAAACACTCAGAAGAACATTTATAGCCATCGATTTTTCATTTTAGGGAATAAAGCCTACTAAGGTTGACTTTGGGTGCTTTGGCACCGACTCATTGTTTAAGGTCCAAATGATGTCAAATTTGTTCATAAAGGTCTTGTTTGGTGTTGGGATTCATGAAAATGATTTTTGAGTCATTGAAATGGTTGTTTCGAGTTTGCAATCTAATCTACTTTGGGAAAAGAGGTTTGATGTTGAAACTCTAATCTGTTTTAAAAAAGTCTCAAAATTGACTTTAATGGTCCTTGGAGGTTTTTAAATGATTTTAGAGGTCAGAAATGATCTATTTTCCATGATACTCGATCTTTATTGAGAGGGGGAGTTATGTCAATGAGACTCTTACCATGGTCAGAAGGGTGTGATTTCACCTTATGAGTGTCTTAGATGATTTTAAAGGGATCTAGTCACAACCCAAGTTTAGCCCGAATCAGGAGATCTGTAATGAGATTTCAGATCAAAGTCAGAACAATTTAGTTCTATTTTTTAAGATTTGCAAATGACCTTTGAGTGTTTATGGATAACTTTGTAGGGTTTTGGGAGGTACTAATTTGAAGGTTCATAGTTATGCCTTAATAAGATTGGCTTATTTATAATTCAATTTTGATGATGGTAAACCCAATAAAGTTTGAAAATGGATTCTAAACCTTCTAGAAATGATGGAAGGTAGGATGGGAAAAGGAACCCAAGTTCAATGGAATGAGAGAAGTTAAGGATTAAAAAAGATCCCTAATATATTATAAGAATGGAAGGTGATGGCTAGAAAAAAGATTTCAAGTCTCAAGAGATGATTAGATGAACTAAAGGGACACCTACTTTAGCTTTTGGCACATTTAGGTAAGGAAAGATGTTATGTTCTAAAGGAACTAAAAGGTGCTTGTATGGTGTGTTTTAGGATTGGATGGTAAAAATTAAAGGATCTACTTAGAGGAGACTCATCCAAATGCACATCAATTTGTAAAAAGGTTGTTTGAAGAATATCACAATTTGGATTCAAATCAAAGGATCTATTTATAAGGGAGCCATCCTAATACACCTTACTTTGTGTAAGGGTCGTTTGAAGGACATCGTGAAGGAATCCACTCTAACGCACCTCATGTTGTGCAAGACGTTTTGAAAAATGCCATGGTTAGGATTTAAATGATCTATTTAGAGGAGATCCATCCTAATATGTCTTATTTTATGTAAGGGTTGTTTGAAAAGGAAACCTTAATATGTGAATAGATCTTTTAAAGAGGAGATTATGAGATATAATATATTAAATTAAATATTTGGCTAAAAATATTAAAATTAGAAAATGAATATTAAAAATTTTAGCATTGAATTTTAAGTAATGCATCAAATAAGTTTAATATTTTTTTGACAACAAATAAGTATATTTTTAAATTATAAAAATATTGAAAAAAGACAATTTATTTATTGAACGTTGTTATTAATGCTACTTAAATATGATGAATGGTGACAACACTTACTACTCCATTCGTTTCAAAATAAGTGTTATTTTAGTTTTCAATGCACGAATTAAGAAATTCATTATGTTATTATGAATTTAAGTTAAAAAGATTAAAACACCCTCTCTTAATTTTGATGTAAAAAATAAAAACAATCTATACAATAGTTAATAGAGTAATAATCTTTTTTATACAAAGACAAACCTTTATTAAATGGAATAACTTGAGATAACCTCTTTTCTAATACAAACAGGCAAATTAAAAAAAATATTGTCGAAAAATCATTGAAATGTGCTTCCCGAACCAAAATATGAGTTGAAACATTCACTTGTCGATGTGCATGCTTGATAGAAAATTTTCTATTTTTAAGAAAAAATAATCTTCTAAAATATTATGAAAATATGAAAAAACAACATTTGAAACAGAGTAATAATAAAATGGTACAATTGAAAAAATATATAAATATGTTATTGAAAATATAAAATAATAAATATTTTGAAACAAAAATAAATCTTTAAAACAACACTTATTTTGGATAGGGAGGGATATTAGCTAAATGAATATAATTTTTCTTAATAAGTTCATGAATTAACTATTATTTGTCTTGATAAATTTTATAATTTTTTCTTAGTAAATTATATGTATAATGAATTTATTTAAGAGAAAATATTATTTATTTAATCAATTGTAAAGCAAGTGTTGGAAGAATGCCGTTAACATTCTTTATGTAGCCATTATTTTTTTAAAGGTATAAGATAAGAATGCTCAGGCATTAGTTAAACCACAATATTTTTGCTATAAGAGACGTCCACTACATCGTGCTGCAGCCAATTCACGACCTTTGGAGGAGGTTCATTCAACCTTTGAACAGCCAACATTGCTTTAAGGGCGAGGCCAGCTAAGTAATTTGCTACGTAATTAGATTCTCTATAGACATAAGATAGTTTCACCCTCCAATATTTACTCATCCATTTTCTGATTTCCTTCACAACATTCACATGAGTAAGGGAAACAACATTTTGGTCACAAACCATATCCACAACACACTTACTATCACATTCAATCTTAAGGTTCCTACATCCCATATCCCAAGCCATACCCAAGCCATGTAATGGACTCCATAGCTCAGCAAGAATTATGGAGCAAACACCAATGTTGCAGACAAAACTCCGTCACCACAGCCCAGTTTCATCTCGAACCAAGCCACCTACAGCTCCTCTACCTGACTGACAACAAAAT
The DNA here is from genome assembly GCA_948294925.1 of Codiaeum variegatum. NCBI lineage: Eukaryota > Viridiplantae > Streptophyta > Magnoliopsida > Malpighiales > Euphorbiaceae > Codiaeum > Codiaeum variegatum. The sequence continues at coordinate 7,590 of CAOJBK012968528.1, forward strand.
GTGTCATCTGTGTTCAACTTTAAACAACCAGTAGCAGGGGCATACTAGCCCAACTAGGCCTCAACTCTATATGGTTTTTGGCCTTATAACGCCTCCCTAACAGCAGTGATTTCTTGCACTTGAGACTCGATGATTCGAACTTTACCTCTACCTATACCACAACTCCCTTGAAAAGTAATTTGATTGCGTTCAAAATAGAAGAGGGAAATAGCAACACCAAAGACAACACACCATTCTATGTTCAACACTCTATTGTCGTTACTTGAAAGATTATTTACAAACCATTCTTCAACACTTAAAGAGAAAAATTGGTTTCTTTCCTCCCTCGAAACAAAATGATTCCAGATTGCGCTAACAATAGACAATCTCTTAGAACATGAAAGGTGTCCTCCGTTCCAATTCTGCATCTTTCACAATTTGCTTCATTTCTCATATGTCTTCTTACCAATTCTATTTTAGTTGGAAGGAATCCATGAAGAGCAGTCCACAGTAACAACTTGATGCATTGAGGTCCTAGCCACCTCCACACAAGGCTCCACTTGCTATCAATATTATTTTGATCAATAGCTCTAATAACATCATAGGCTGATTTAGAAGTAAACCTCCCATTTTTAGTGTAGCCCTAAAAGAAAAAGTCATCATCATCATGAACAGATGGAGGTTTCAAAGTTGCAATTAACAAAGAAACATGAGCAAGAATATAATTTTGAAATTTAGCCCTGTCCTAATTACCATCATAAGCCACATAATCAGTAACTTTGTTAGAAAGTTCAGCCTCGGAAAGCATCTCATTCGTGACAATAGCCAAACTCTGAGCACCAGGAACCCATCTATCTTCTTAGAACTTTACCAATCCTCCATTCCCCATATTCCACACCACCTGATTAATCATTTCTTGCCACACTTTACCCTTCGCACACCATAAGTGAGACCCTTAATTGTTTTGAATTGATGAAGGCATTACACATTCCATAAAACCATATTTATGCCGCACCGCCTGAACCCATATCTTATCATTATATGTAAGAAGGCTCCAACACAATTTCATAATGAAAGCTTTGTTCATTGTGCCAAGGTTTTTAATACCCAGGCCCCCACATGATTTTGGGTAGGCCAGCTAACCTAACCACTTCTCCTGACAGCACCTCCTCCACACCAAATAAAATTCCTATAGATCTCTTCCACCTTATCACAAACACTCATAGGAATGTTGATGGTTTGCATCGAGTACAAAGGAATAGTACTCAAGAATAAATTTACCTGGGTAACATGGCCAACCATAGATAGGTTGAGACCATTCCAACTAGATAATTTAGCTTCAACCTTATCAATCAACTCCATATAAGTAGTCTCCTTACTCTAAAGTGAAGAATAAGGACTTTTAAATATTTATCCAAGTCATGAGTTAAAAGAATTCCCAATTCACTGCTTAATTGCCTAGATTTGTGTTGAGGAACATTATTTGGGAAGAAAACAAGGGATTTAGCTTTACTCACCTTCTCCTTAGAAACATCTCTAAACACCTCCAACATATTATGAACTCTTTTAACATTTTCAGAATTGGCCTCTGCAACTAGTAATAAGTCATCAGTAAATATAAGGTGAGAGATGTTCACACCCTTTCTCCCCATAGGCAGCGGTTTCCACATATTATTCTTCACAGCCTAAGAGATACCATGACTGAGTCTTTCCATACACATTGTAAAGATGTGAGAAGACAATGGGTCTCTTTGTATCACTCCAGAACTAGGTTGAAAAGTGTCGGACAACCTACCATTCCACTGTAATTGAAAAGAAGAAGTTGTAATACAATTCATAATAAGGTTGATCAAACCTGAAGGGATTCCCACATGGATAAGAGTGTTGTTGATGAATCCCCAATTAAGCCTATCATAAGCCTTCTCCAAGCCAATTTTCAGCACCATATAACCCTTTTGCTCCTTCTTCCTTTTCAAAGAATCAATGACCTCCTGGACAATAATGATGTTATCTGTAAAGTGTCATCCCAGTATAAAGATTGATTGAATAGGCCCAATAATATCAGGAAGAATCCCCTTTAAGCGATCAATAATAACCTTTGTTATGACTTTATAGGCCACAATACACAAATTGATCGATCTAAACATCTTCATATTGAATGGGTTATCATTTTTAGGTATCAAAACTAGCATCGTGCAATTAAGGTGAGAAGGAACCACCCCTATTTCGAAAGCTTCTCTCATCACCCCATACAAAGAATTACCCACTACTTCCCATTTGGACTGAAAAAAAAGAGAGGGTTGAGACCATCATAACCTGGAGCCTTGAGAGGTTTCATATCAAACACCACTTTCCTTACCTCTATTTTATCTACCGAAAAGGAAAGCTGTTGAATTTGGTTCTCAGGGATACAAGGAAAGGAGAAATAGATTGGAAAAAGCAGCCTACTAACCTGTTATTCAGTGTACATCGTGGTGAAAAAATTAACAGCATGCTGCATTATTTGATTTCTATTCATAAGGACCATGCCATCCTCAGTATGAATGCTCAAAATTCTCAGCTTTTTCCTTCTCTGAACTGTCTTTTGGTAAAAAAATCTAATATTCTTATCGCCATTAGCTATCCATTCCCTTCTTGATTTTTGCTGCCAAATAAGTTCTTCTTGAAGCAAAACAACTTCCAATTCAGCCTTCAAATGAGTTTCCAACTCGATTAAATTTTTTAAGTAAAATATCTCTAAAGCTTTCTGAATACCAGATAGGTGAGCTAGAATTTTATTCTTCCTTTTAAACACATTACCAAAAACCCCCCACATTCCATTCAATATCCTTTTCCGCAAATACTTTCGTAGCCTCGTGAAAACCCAGGTTCGACGGCCAAACATCTTTCAAAGTCTTTAAAGTTTTCATGAGTTAACCAAGCTGACAAAAATTTAAAGGGTTTGGAACCAAAGCCAACATCCACATCTTGCTTATAATGTACCACAATAGGTCTATGGTTAGAAGTAATCCTTGGAAGGTGGATTTCAACAGCACACTGAAAACAAAGGTACCACTCCTCGTAGCAAATGATACGGTCTAGACGTTCCATTAATTGACCTCTGACCTAAGTAAACTTAGGACCCCAAACCTCTAATTCATAAATATTGTTAACCTAAACCCAACTGTTAAAGTCTGAACAGGTTTTGCTGTTTCACAAGGCCCCTCCTCTCATGTCCCCATAGTGTAAAATATTATTGAAGTCCCCACCAATAATCCAAGGACTTTTACAATAAAGGCAAGTCTATGTAAATGATCCCATAAACCTTTTCTCAACCTTGGGGTAGGACTCCCATAAATAGCAGTTGTTAAGAATTCACAATCATTGTCCCTAATTCTCATGTGGATGAATTGGTGATGATTCTCTAAAGTCCCAACAAAAATCCCTTCCTTCCACAAGACCCAAATACCTCCCGAAAATCCCACAACATCAATCCTATAAGAGAAAAGAAGACCCAACTTATCTATAACATTGTCTTCCATCCATCCACTGATCCTAGGTTTGAAAAGAGCAATAACTCTAGGATTATGGCGCTTAATCATCAACTTCACGGGTCTATGAAATTTAGGGGAAGTTACCCATTGACAATTCCAAAAAATAATCGACATGATCATAAAAATAGGTAGGGTAAACATAGAAGACCTCTAGTATCACATATAAGGATCAAGGCACTCCTCCTCATCCCCAATGGAATCTTCCTCCTCAAAAGTATTAGGAACACCATCTTCCTCCTCTTCTTCACAATTTGATTCCCTTTAGTCACTTTGCTCCCCGTCTGTCTCCGTTAGACTAGTATCTGGAGGTTTCTCTTTAACACCACTACTCTTACCAGCCTTCTTTCCCTTTAACTCCCACAACACTTAGTGTCACATGGGCTAATATCTGTGGACTACTCATTGGACTCGGAGAAACTACCACCACAAAATGTTTTAAAGGATTAAGGGTGATTGTGCATGGTACAACATTATGGTTGAAAGTCTTATTAGGAGTCATCTGCCTACCAATTTGAGTTGGTTTTAGGATGTCCTTCGGTTGATACTACTTATTATTATTATTTTGTTGCATGCCATTGTTCCCTATAACAATCTTCGAGTCGAAGTCACCCTGTTTCTTCTCTTTCCCTTTAATTTGTTGTCTTGGTGTCCCCTTATCCCGAGACATTAAGTACTTCATTGTTCTTCCTATAAGAGCTTCTTCTCCAGAACATTAGGCTGAACATTCTCCTTATCCCCTTCACTATCATTCACCACAGCCAAGGCTGCAAATTTGTTACTAGAGCCATTACCATGATTAGAGTTTTGAGCTTGTCCACCACCATTAACCTATCTACCCCTCCCCTTCTTAGTGGCCACCATCCATGATCCAAAATCAGACTTTGGGATTTTCGCAACTGAAGCAGGTTGAGCTATCTAAACAGTTTGCCCCGCCTCCATCATTAGTTCCTCATCCATTAAGCCTCCAACAAATGTCCTTAAACACCACAACCATAACAGATTCTGGGAAGATTCTCATACTCAACACTCTAGGCTCTTCCATCAATTAAAATCTTTGAATACAAAGGTTTCTCAAGGTCCACTTCAACTACAATGCGATCAAATCTGCCCATTGTTTATGCAACCATTATTAAATATACATAAATAAATTTTTAATGTAAATTGTTTTTTTTATCTAATGTCATCTGAAAATAAATTTGGTTTAATTTTGAGTAAAAGTTAATTGCGAATATAATTTAATTTTATTTACAGTTAAAAAAAAAAACAAAAAAGAGATGGAGGAAAGTGAGAATTGAATTGGCCAAAGAAATTGGCGGTTGTAGAAGAGCTTTTCGGTCCAAAAGTGTGAGTTAGCGGTTCATATTTTTTTAATTATTTATTTAATTATTAATTACTCATCCTGTCTTTCCTCTTATTCTTAATTACATTACTAATTACTCATTTCCATAGCGTCAAATTTCCCATTTTTTTTAAACTTTGAATTTCCCCTTTTCTTTTGAATGTCTCTCTTTCATTTTCTTTCTTTAGAAAAGTTCAAATTTTGATTTTTTGTTTTTACTCTAAATGAAATAGTTAATGAATGATTATGATGGAGGAGGGATCACAGAGAGCATTGATGAGGAGCTTACAGAAGGAACAAGAGAGAGAACGGCGTCGTATTAGGGATAGACAAAGAAGACAATCTATGAGTGTTGAAGAGAGGGAAAGACATCTTGCTAGACGCCGTAGAAATTATCAACTCCGCAGACAGAGAGCAGAAAACGCTCGCTTCGCTGCCACAGATGTTGATATCAGTGTCCAACGCAATGCTGCTCTCGTTTCTGCGCATAATGGTTCAGTGGGTGAGTTTTCCTTTCTCTCTCTCTTTTTTTTTTTTTTTTAACAATTGAAAGATTTGATTTAATTTATTTTTCTTTCTTAGGTTTGGAAATTCCGGCTCATAAATTAGCTGACTTACCAACAAGATTGCGTTTAAACCATTTGAAACATTTGGCAAGATCACTGGATCATCCTGTACAAATTCCTAATAATCACAGAATTTCTGATGATTTGATCATTAAGGGATATGAAACCTCAAATTCCACCTGTAAGTTCATTCTTGTTTTTATTGCATATGGAGTGCACAATTATGAGTGTCGTTTTTGGTTTTTATTCTATTTTATTAGCATACAAAGGTTTACACATTTGAGACTATGGCTTGCTTATTCAGGTGTGCTTCCAAAAGGGTTAAGATTAAATCATGTTAAAAGGCTTGCTCGGTTGTTAAATTCTGATTTAGAGAAGGCTATAGGTGAAAATCATCAAAGCGCAATGGAAGGTTCATATTGTGTTTGCAGTTCCTTTTCTTTAAAAAAAGAAAAAGAAAAAAAAACGTTAATTTGTTGCATTAAATTCTGGTTCTTTATTCCAGTGGAGCAGAATCAGCAGTCAATCGGTGAACTTCAGCGACAACTTCTGAGTATGACTAATAATATGCCCAAAGTTGATCAACCTTATTATAATATTAGATGTGGAAACTAATGATTGCGCCTCAATGATGGTAACAATCTACAGATGCTTTGCTTTTTTTTTTTTTTCTAAGCAAGTGGTTGCTACATATTTACACAAAAAGTTGGGCTATGATGTTTGATGTTTTTCACTGTGCTCTGTTCTCAGAATGCAACATCTCTCATAAGCTATTGAAGTAAGAGGAGAAATGAAGTTTGCAAAGCGTTTCAGTCATTGTTTCTCACTTTAATATGTGTGAGTGTCATATTCCACAATGCTTATTGACTCTGAATTATTGCGGCCTTTAGTTTTTCTTATCCCTTTGTTATGGATGATTTAAGACCTCAGGCTATCTTTCTGTTTTACTCAAATTGCAAGTATTAACCCTGGTCTTATGTGCAAAAAAGGTTGACTTATTGTTTTATCTTATCTATAAAGGCAAATGATTTCTTGGATAAATAGATTTATGTGCTTATGCATACCAGAACTATGTGTGGAATATGAGGAAGTGGATGCCCATAAACATTACCAGAATGGGGAAAACTGTTTTTATGCCCACCCTTTTGGCCCTGATCTTTAGCTGGTAATGAGATTGTTAATCAGTTCCCCTTTAATATGTCCTGTGTGCAATCAAATAGTGAGTCAGTTAAAACATTCAGTTTAGGGTTGCTCAAAGTGCAAGCAATAAGCTAATAATGTTTATTGTGTTGTTGTGGGAGAAGTCTCCAATTGTGGCGTGGAGCGTCGTTACTTGATAAAATTATTAAAGTTATTTTAAGAGAGAGAGAAAGAGAGAAATCATGCAGTAAGCAATTTATTTATTTATTTTTTAAAAAAATTGGTGGTAGTGTCCATATTATGTGTATGCGCTTTTTTGTGTGCTTCCTTCTTTCCCCCTTTGTTCGATTACATATGAACCTCCGATGTTTCTTATATCTAGAAATGAGGGTAATATTTTATGCTCTATTTGGCATTGAGGTTGAAATTTACATTTCACAAAGTATTCTTTTGGATGTCCCTAGTGGTAACTTGAAACTATTGTATAGCTTTTTGGGAGTTTTAATGTGTAAACATGCCAACTTTAGTTTTATTTTCCCCTCTTTTTCTTTCCTTTTGTGTTGTTGGCCGCTTAACGTCTAATTTCTCATTTATTATATGTATATTTCCCTGTGAATTCATTTTGTACGTGCTTACTTTGTTTTATTGTTAAAATCTTGACCATTGTTTTGTAACTGATACCTTTTTTCTTTTATTGTAACTTGTAGTGGGTTATAGATGTATCAGTTGTTAGTGTTTAATAAGTTCATCTACGTCTACGTTGTCTAAGCACGACTCTTTTTAGGAAAATACTTATGAAAAGTTGATGTTTGCTTAGTTAAAAAAGAGCAACCCTAGTGCACGAAGCTCCCGGAATGTGTGGGGTCTGGGGAGGTGTCATGCCCACATTGCTAAAAAATTTGATTCACAAATTTTTCTCCTGGAAGTGCACTAATTTTTTTTTTATTCATTTAGTATTTTGTGGAAGTATCTTAAAGAATATAATGCTACCATTTTTTTTTCTGGAGTATAAATTCATTTTAGGGAAGTTTTTGA